>JADDOH010023376.1:0-116325 GCA_016648135.1 Agrypnia vestita
AGCCGAATTTTGTGAAAAAACAGTGTTTAATTTCTAAATTTTCTAAGTGTTAAATTTTTTGTGTTTTGAATAATTAAATATCTCCTTTTTTTTTAAAATTAAATTCATTCGTCTTCGCCTGTTGTAAAAATATTTACCACGATGAATTTCTGATACCGCGAGGCGTAGACCCACCCTATTTGCCTATTTTTTATTCCGGGTGAGCTTTCAACATTTTTTTTTTGGGTTAAAAAATAGCGTCGAGATTGGTGCGCAGCGCTTGTGCGTACCATTTCGTGGTCCATCGATGCCAGATTTCCGTTTCCGTGTATAAAAATAAATTCACCATCGCATTCCGTGGGCAGCGGAATTTTCGGTAATTTTTCGTCGGAAAAAATAAATTTAAAATGTCGCGATCGTTGTGCTCGAATACGAACCGCGGGTCACCTGCCGACGAAGAAGACGCCTTTCATCGTGAGGCATCATCAAGAGACGAGTCTGACGCACAATCGGAAGCTGAGGATCAGGAAGCGTCACCTTCTGACGCGGCTAGCCAGAGCGCAGAGGTAAGAAGGCTGCGCAAAGAGCTACGCCAAAAAGACCGTCACTTCAGGAGGCAGTTAGATGAGATGCAGAGGCGGCAAGAAGAAATGTTCTCGAGGGCGCTGACAATAGCGGCAGCGGGAAAGGATCCCACGGAGGCAAGCGCAGGAGCGCTCGCCGCCGGCGCCGCTGCAACGGGCGCGGCGGCGCCCGGGGCCGCCGAGACAGTCGCCGCAAGCGACATCGTTACAGAAGATCCGGGCCGCATGAATGCGCCTACTACTTGCCGACAAAATGCCCCCGACGGCGCCGACAATCCTACGTTAGGCGACTGGATGCGGTCTCAACAAGCTCAGTTTGAGCGCCTGGCGACCGCTGTTACAGAAGCGGTCCGGTCCACGCGTTCTTCTGAGAGCCCGCAGTACCCGTGCAGCCAAGAGGAGCCGAGAATATCGGCCATGATTGCCAGGCAGTCGAATGCAAAAGACCTGGCTGATTTTTCTGGGGATCCGCTGGAATGGCGATCATTTAAGGCCCAGTTTAGACAATCCACGGAATTATGTGGATTAACGACCGCAGAAAATGCTATGCGGCTGAGAATTGCCCTGAAAGGAGCGGCCCGAGAAGCGGTCCGCCCTCTTATCGGCGACCCCCACAGTGTGGAGGGCATTATGCGCACGCTGGAGGACCTCTTTGGACAACCTGACGCAATTATCGCCAGTATGCTGGAAAAAGTGAGGCATACTCACTGAGAGTACAGATACTGGCGCCTTTATGAAATTTGCCGTGGCGGTAAGAAACGCGGTCGCCACAGTGAAAGGAATGGACGAGCGCTACTTAGCTTCGCCGCAATTATTGCGCGAACTTGTTGGCAGGCTCCCGCTTTCCGCGCGGATGATATGGTTCTCGGCGCGGTCCGGGACAAAGGATACCAACATGGAAGACTTTTCAAATTGGTTATCGCGTTTAACAGATTCGGCACCCCATTGCGGCGGACAGAGCGCTCAAATAATAGAAGACAAGGGGCGAAGAAATGCGCAAGTGCATGCGTTATTGTCTTCAGAAAATCCGCCGAAGTGCGGTATTTGCCGGGCAGCGAATCACAGCGCGGCGGCATGTGGAGAATTTACGCGCCGTTCAAACCCGAACGGGCGGCTCTTGCAAAGGATAAAAAATTGTGTTTTTTATGCCTTGATCCCTGGACGCCAAGCCACAAGAACACCTGCCGGGGCCGCAACAAGAGATGCGGCACGGATGGATGCAAACTTTTTCATCATCGTATGCTTCACGGAGCCGCGCGTGTTTTACCGAGACATGCGGGCGAAAATCCACCGTCCGCGGGAGCGCGGACCGATGTGGCGTGACATACAACGGCCCACACAGCGAGCCGCGACGCCGACGATACAATTTTGTTAAAGGTAATTAAAGTCGACGTGTTTGGCCCGCAGGGGCATTGTAGAACATTTGCCTTGTGCGACGAAGGCTCAACTGTTTCGCTAATTGACTTTAATGTCGCCAGTGCGGTTGGCGCTTCCGGACCGACTCGGAATTTATATTTGCATGGCGCGCGGGGAATGTGCGCCACCGAATCGCGTTCTCAATTAGTGAATTTGACTGTTAAAGGCAGCGGATCGACACAATATCCGCTGCGCGTAAATACGGTACGCAATTTAAATTTACCGCCCCAATTGTTGGTCGCAAACAGGGGAAATCGGGCGCGCCGCGAGTGTATGGTGCAACCGAAGTTGGTGTTGGGCATGGATCATGCCCATTTAATAGTGTCGCGAGAAGTCAAGGAGACGTCGGGTGCCGAGTACAATATATTATCGCGCACCGCACTAGGATGGATAAGACACGGGGCCCTGTCAGGCCACCCAACCATCGCCGCACCGACGCTGTCTATTACGGCAGAAGCGGCCCCCGCGGAGGGCGCGCTGGAAGCTCTCGTGAAAATGCATTTTTTAATTGACTCGTTGGGAGTGACCGCCGCAGCGCGCGTCAGTGCAGCGGATACCCGAGCAACCTACGTGATGGAAGCCACCACTGTACAACTTGCCAGCGGTCAATGGGCCACCGGTCTTCTTTGGAAGAAAGAAGACATATGCTTGCCGCCGAGCCGGCAATGCGCTCTGAACCGCCTGAGCGGAATAGAAAGAAAAATGGCCAAAGACTCCGCCTTTGCGGCGGCTTATCGGGGCAAGATCGCCCAGTACGTGGAGCGGGGTTACGCCCGCGTCCTCAGCGACCAGGAGACCGCCCAATTAGGTAGGCGTCACTGGTACCTACCGCATTTCGCGGTTTTTAACCCCCGAAAACCGGGCAAGATTCGGGTGGTTTTTGATGCTGCGAGCAAGTGTCGAGGCGTCTCCTTGAATGATGTCCTCTTGACTGGACCCGATTTATTGAGTTCCTTATTAGGAAATATTTGGCGTTTTCGGGAAGGCCGCATAGCTCTGGCGGCCGACGTGCAAGATATGTTTCTGAGGATAAAAATTCGGGAAATGGACCAGGAATCTCAATTATTCCTATGGCGGGAGCAGGGAGAAGAAGTGCAGACATATAAAATGACTTCGATGGTTTTCGGCGCCACCTGCTCACCGGCAAGTGCACAGTATGTGCGAAATAAAATCGCTGACGTCAGCGCCGCACAATACCCCGCGGCGGCCGCGGCGGCCGCGGCGGTCCGAAATAAGTTTTACATGGACGACTATTTGGACGCCGTAGATACAACGGCGGAGGCCGTAGATATGGCCCGTGACGTCACCGAAGTACTGCGCCGAGGAGGTATGCACCTCGCTAATTGGGCATCGAACGACCCAGAGGTGTTAGAACATATTGCGCCACATTTGCGCGCTTTGGAGCCGGTCCAAATTATTGGGCCGGACACCACTACCGAACGTGTGCTAGGCATCAGCTGGGAGCCTGCAACCGATAAATTTGTATTTAAATTTATAAATTTACCAGAGCTGGAGGCGGACGAGAGACCACTTACTGAGCGCGGTAATGCGCATATTTGACCCGGTCGGCTTCATGGCATGTATAATGATCCGGTCGAAGATTTTACTTCAGGCAGTTTGGCGCTCTAAAGTCGGTTGGGACCAGCGAATTGAATCAGAGCACGCCGAGAAATGGCGTAATTGGCACCGATTACTGCGCGCTAGTGAATGCGCTATCGCTCGACAAAGTGTATTACAAAATAAAAAATAATAAAAATAAAAAAAATTTGCGCCGTCGCAAAGTATCATTACATGTATTTTGCGACGCGTCGGAACAAGCATGCTGTGCCATAGCATACTTTGTTGAAGAAATTGACAGCCACAGAACGGTGGTATTCATCGCGGCCAAAACGAAAGTCGCTCCCCTCAAACCACTTTCAGTTCCACGATTAGAGCTACAGGCGGCTCTAATGGCCGCGCGCCTCGCGGCGAACATTCGGTCCGAGCACACATGTTTCATAGAGCGCACAGTATTCTGGACAGACTCGACCACTGTACTGTGTTGGTTACGAACGAACCCACGTAGCTACTCGGCCTTTGTAGCAAATCGCCTGGGCGAGATAGATGAGATCTCACATTCTGCCTGCTGGAAGTGGGTACCTACAAAATTGAACCCGGCCGACATCGGGACTCGGGACTCAGAACCGCCGGACTTGACACCTACAGGCCCTTGGTTTGGCGGTCCGCTATTTTTACGGAAACCGGAAGTAGAATGGCCGCAAGAGAGGCGGCCACCGCAACCCGATCCGCAAAAATTAGAAACACGACCTGCAACATGCATGCAGATAAATCGCGCGCGCCACGAAGATGGCGCTTTGCCTGATATCAGGCGTTTTTCGTCGTGGTTAAAATTAATACGTACAACGGCGTGGATACGACGATTTGTGAATAATTGCCGGCGCGGAAGACAGCGCGCGCTCGGCGCGGACTTAGTCGCGGAAGAGCGATTTTCGGCGGAACGATCCTGGATCCGGAAAGCTCAAGCTGAGTCATTTGGAAACGAGCTCGGCCTTCTTCGGCGGGGGTGGCCCTTACCCCGTACCAGCCGACTATATGCGACGACACCGCAACTAGACGAGTATGGAATAATCCGAATGGACTCGAGATTAGCCTCCACTACCGTGGCCGACATACCACCCGGCCTCAGAAAACCAATTATATTGGACGGCGGACATTCCTATACACGCCTGATGATCCGTTATCACCATGAAATGCGGCAGCATCCCGGACCGGAAGTGACAGTGGCGGATGTGCGCGAAAATTACTTTGTTTTACGTTTAAGGCCCGCCGTGCGTCGTATACATTTTGAATGCCAGCGATGTCGCAACAACCGGAGCAGACCCCAACCACCTTTAATGGGACAACTGCCAGATGCGCGACTGGCCCATCATAACATGCCGTTTACCCACTGTGGGGTGGATTATTTTGGACCACTCCAAGTCACAATTGGCCGGCGCAAAGAGAAGAGATACGGCGCCTTGTTTACCTGCATGACAACACGCGCCGTCCATTTAGAATTAGCAGACACACTAAATGCTGATTCGGCCATAATGGCCCTACGCCGTCTTGCAGCTCGTCGAGGTCATCCAAGATATTTATATTCGGATAATGGGACGAATTTTAAAGGCGCAGCTCGAGAAATAGCCATCGCGCTAGAAGAGCTGAAATCAGATCCGTCCATGCGCAATCACCTAGCGCAGACGGGCATGGACTGGACATTTAATCCCCCGCTGAGCCCCCACATGGGAGGCGCGTGGGAAAGCTTAGTGCGATCCATAAAAAGAGCACTGGAAGCCATTTTGAAGGAGCGCGCCCCGCGCCCAGAAACTCTACTGACGGCATTTGCTGAAGCCGAGAACGTGGTGAACAGCCGCCCGCTCACGCACGTCTCAGTCAACCCGATGGATGACGCCCCGCTTACACCGAACCACCTACTACTGGGCGCGGCCGGGCGACATTCTCATCTCGCCACATATGGACCTCTGGATGAGCAGGTCTGCCTCAAGAAGCAGTGGCAGTTCGCTCAGCAGCTTGCAGACATGTTCTGGCGCCGGTGGATCCGGGAATACCTCCCGACTCTCGCCCAACGACGGAAGTGGCAGGAGCCGGCCCCTCCGCTTCGGGAGGGGGCCACCGCCATCATTGCCGACTCCGCCCTGCCCCGCAACAGCTGGCCGAGAGGAGTCATTGTGGAGGCCACACCCGCCGCCGACGGCCAAGTCCGCGTGGTGCGGCTACGGACTGCTTCCGGAGACTACGTGCGGCCGGCGACCAAGGTCATCGCCCTGCCGACGCAGCCGACGTCGGAGACAACATAGACGACATCACTCCGCCGCCGGAGGTCCTGTACTTCCTCTTGGTGTGACGAAGTCACACGGGGGTGGTGTTCTGTACAGGACCTTAAATGCCATAGGCTCGCCGAGCGCGAGGCATAAAAACAAACAATAATAGGTGTAACATTTGTGTGAACAATAATGTGATAATTAATTAATTAATTAATTAATAATAATGAGATTATAATGACCGATGGCGGGCGCCCCGCCACCCGCTACGGCGCCAGCGGGGGGTGGGGCCCACCCGCCATGCAGGTATTTTGCTAATGACAGCCTTTGTGTGAATGAAAATTGTTTGTCATTCATTAATATTTTGTCATAAATATGTGTGATAAATTTGTCGCTCACATTTTGAGTAAATTTATGTGTAATGATGGTTCCTTCCGCGATTGACCGGAGAACAGTTTGAAATAAAAGTTTCCGTCGGTCTCGGCAATCGTGGAACCGGTTATTGTAAATGATTGTATATTTTTTCACCTAGATTGTATTTTTGACCTTTATGTAAATTTTATAACTTATAATTTTATGTAACCTTTTTATGTAACTTTTTCTTGTTTATTACTTGTAATTTTGTGTAATTTTTATTTCTTGTAACTTTTCTTGTTTATTACTTGTAATTTTGTGTAATTTTTATTTCTTGTAACTTTTCTTGTTTATTACTTGTAATTTTGTGTAATTTTATTTCTTGTAATTTTATGTAACTTTTTCTTGTTGGTTGCTTGTAATTTTAATAAACGGGGGTTTGGCGGTCTTTTAATTTCGAAAACTGATGGGAGATAAAGGGTTTGGTTATTTAATCTAAAGATGAGCAGATTCCCTTGCCCAGGGCTGCTATTATAATTATTTAAACATATTTTTTATCATCTTTGGCAGTTAAATTAATAACTGCGCAATAGATTCCCTAGGTGGTCGTGCAGGTGGCCGAAGTTAACAGCATCTTCACCCGCCTGACACGGCCAATAGCCAGCGTCGGGTTTTATGGACCGCACGTTAACGGTACGTGGCGGGCCGGATGCTGCGTAACGCGCGAAACATCACCAAGATGAGTGATATTAAATTGAACCAAACCCGACATGTCGTATATCACCGCAATCGGCATGTCATTTCCTATTAGATTTCGTCATAAAAATTGATATTGGATTAGTCTGAGAGGAGATGCATCTTAAATTAGAAATCGCCCCTTTCAAGGCGATTTACGAACGCTGACACATCCAGGCGTACCTGTCATAATGTAGTTCACACGCGGATGTGTCAGGCGTTCATTTTTGTGTTTAAATGACAGATACACTACTTTTCTGTCGTGAGATATCTTTAAAAAACCGGCCGAAATTGGCCGCCGCTGCACGGTATCACAGCGGCTTTCGGGTCGACCCAGCGGAGATGCGCGCGGTCCACCACGGGCAGCCTCTGGGTGAAAGTAAGATGCATCTCCCCACTCTGGCTAATCCGATTTCAACCGTTAAATTCCCGTTATGTCTAGTTTTAGGGGTATAAATAAAGGATGGTTTCGTGGACGGGCATCCTCAGTTTTCGGAAACATTTTTTACCTAGTTACTCTGCCCGTTCGCGAAGCCGAATTTTTGTGAAAAAACAGTGTTTAATTTCTGAATTTTCTAAGTGTTAGATTTTTTGTGTTTTTGAATAATTTAAATTCTCTTTTTTGTAAAATTAAATTCATTCGTCTTCGCCTGTGGTGAAAATATTTACCACGGTGAATTTCTGATACCGCGAGGCGGAGACCCACCCTATTAGCCTATTTTTTAATTCCGAGCGAGCTTCCACATTTTTTTTGGGTTAAAAAATAGCGTCGAGATTGGTGCGCAGCGCTTGTGCGTACCACTTACTCCTCTACTTCAATCTCAGGGTCCTTTCGGTGAAGTGCGCTCTGAACTCTCTCTCTCGAGCCGCTTCAGGTGCCTCTCATATTAACAAGTTCAAGTTGCAACAGATTAACAAAGATGGGTTTATTTATTCAATAAATTACTAACAATTATCTGTGCCGTGAAAGGGCGACAACAGGCAAATTCAAAGATATTGCTAAATTTGGTTCATTAAAATCATATTTTCTAATTTAAAAGTTCGCAAATGTACGCGGTTCTGAAAAGCGCGCACAGAACCTACGTGGACTCGAATGATTTTATCAGTAATATTATGCGCGGTGATTTAAATATTTCTTTTTGTTTTAGTGTTCCGCGAAGGAGGGTGACGAACATGATTTATTACGTCACAATATTCATTTTTCACACTTATTTTCATCAAATGTTTGTTATCTATGTCGATTCCCGTAGAAATTATATACTGGACTTCATATTGGTAATAATAATAATAATAATAATATTGGATTATTTATATAGCGCCATTTTTGTGAAAATTTCACCTCAAGGGCGCTTTACACACAAAAAACTCTTACATACTAAAATCATAGAATCACAAAATGAAAAAGAAAAGAGAAAGAAAAACAGTTCAAAACATAAAATAGTAAAAAAAAACAACGTTAAAAACAACAATATTAAAAAGGTTCTGGGAAAGATTTTGTAAACAAGTGCGTTTTAAGTCTTTTCTTAAATAAAGTCTCTGAATCTGTGTTTCTTATCAGGGAGGGCAAAGAGTTCCACGCTTTGGGGCCCGCCACCGCAAATGCCCGTTAGCTGAACCTAGTTTTCTGGAACTGACTTGCCGGTTCCACAATCCTTCCCACCGCTGAAGTAGACGCTGACCTAAGAGTTTGACGTCTCCCATTTATGTTGTCTGGAATACAGAGCTCCTGGTAAACCAAATAAATCTGTAAATACTCGTAATACACACGCGTATATAATATATCTAGGTTCAATTCACAATTCCAATAAGCCGTATAGAATTAAAATATTGTATATTAGACGTGCTATGTAATTAGGAGTAGGTACTTAACGCGGCATCAGTTTGCACGTATACCAAAATACATAAATATTATATTTTATTGTAAACTTAAAAAGGTAAAAATATGTTAACTAACGTTATTTATTGTAAAGAACTACATTTATATTATTTTTTTTTAATTAAAAAGAAGGTAGATAAATATTTTTTTCAAATTTATCGTGAAATATTCACCTTCAACAGCAAACAAGTGAGATTAGCGTGAGATGTTATAAGTGTACATTTGTCCGGACTGAGATACAGCGAGCTTGAAGTACAGTACATCAGAGACAATAATATTTGTGTTCACAAAAATCATTATTTTCTGCTATTTGTATTGGAATTGTTTTTCATTTCGTTGCTATCGATAGCCCGGTGTTTAGGGGATCGTTATCGTCTAAAAACTATTTGATAATGCGGTGAGCTACAACTTACAACATATAGCTATAAAAATGGAATAATATAAATAAGTAAATTAATAACTAAATGAGAGTCCGTCAATAAGAGGAAAAAAGACGGAAAAATCATATTTAAATATTACACAGAACAGTCGGTAAGTTTCTAGATTACCTATTACTATCCTGCAGGTGGGAAGTAAATAGATGCGCAAAGACCAACTAATCCATATGGACAAAATGGGGAACATTTATTTTTTTGAAATAAATTTACAGCAGGGGATAGTCATAAGGTTTTTTGAGAATCGTTTTAATAATTATTTTCTACATTATGATTAATGGATGTACGGTGGACTTATAAGCCCCTCCCCACCCAATAATACCATACTGTAAGAGGGACTACACCAACGCGTAATACACCATTTTAATAGTATTTTTATTTAATATGTTGCGTAGATTGTAAAAAACATAGATCAGTTTTCTCAATCGTTCTACGGTCAGATTGACATGGTCTTGCCATTTGACATGTTTGTCAATTGTTATCCTAAATATTTAATATTAGACTTATGATTAAGTTTAGTACACTCAGTGTTGCATGTTACATTATTTACAATGAATCGTTATATTGAGACTTTTGGATACTCCTTGGAGTGCGAAAGGAATGAAAATTGTTTTTTCCGAATTAAGTGACAGGAGATTGTCATCGAACCATTGTTTGATGACCTTTATGTCATGATTAGCTGCAATACTTATTCCTCCATTCCATGTTTTATTTTCAATAATTATTGCAGTATCATCAGCAAAGGCTATAATTTCACCACGAAGTGATAATTTAAACATTTGATTTATATAAATTAAGAATAAGATTGGTCCGATTACAGTTCCTTGTGGAATTCCGAATTCCAAAATTTCAGGTTCGCTTATTGAATGTTTGTAGTTTGAGATGTTGACTTCTTTGAGATAGCTTTGCAGCCAACATCTAACTTTTCCAACTATGCCAATGGCATTAAACTTCTTGATTAATTTTGAGTGAGAAATACTGTCAAAGGCCTTACGCAAGTCAATGAAAATACCTAAGCATTTTTTTAAATCTAAAGCATTATATATTAATGAAGTTAGTTTGGCAATGGCGTCATTTGTTTCTTATTTTTCTCTAAAGCCAAATTGATTGATGAGTATTTTATTAATTTTAACGTAATGCATATTTTTTTTTTTTTTTATAATATTTTGAAATATTTTTGCGACATTAGAGATAAGCGATATCGATAATTTGATACTTCGTCGGGGCTGCCAGATTTAAAAATATGAGTTACCATAGACTTTTTGTAAACGGATGGGAATATTCCACTATTTAAACTTATGTTAATGATATGGGCAATTGTATTACTTATCATATTTAGCTAAATGACGAGTGTGATGATTGAATGAATTAAATATTACCAAAATCGTAGTTAGACCTGACTAAATAAAATCAGCAGAACATAGTGCACCACGGCACGTTAACCCAGAAACGACGGGCTCGAGCAAGATATCGTCGTACCGCTTGCCGAGGAGCGGAGAGCGAGGAGCGAGGAGCCATGATTCACATCCCGCCTAGCGGTTACTGCCCTGCCGCATTAGATAGTACCCGCTTAGTGCCCTCCAAACCCTCGGTTACCTGGAAGGTCCGCCGCGGCGGCCGCGGCCGGCGGTCATCGCACCTGCGCCCGCGCCGAGCAAGGTCAGCACTAGGGATCCGCCGCTTTCTCGTACGTGCGCCACTACACATGTATATGAGTACCATTATTGAACCATTTTTTATTATTATACAGTTGTTCTTGTTCAGTCAATTGTCTCCGAGATAATATGTTGTATCACCTTGTACGTATATTATATATCGCCTTAATTAAACTGGAGTGGTTGCATGGTTGAAATTAATTTAAACAATGTTTAAATTATCGGCGATAGGTCTGAATTCGGATTTCGGGAATTCGGATCGCGAAAATATTAACCAGCTGAGTAGTATATATAATGTACTAGTACATATATAAAACCTTTGTCTTTTTGTTCTGAAGGTGCATTTTGTTTAAAATAGTAAACAAAGTTCTTCTGTATAATTTAATAGTAATATTTCTGATACGAATATTATATATGTAGGTAGGTAGGTACCTTATATTATTTCGTAACGATCTTTTTAAAGTTAAAACATCAAACAATTTTCCCTAAAGTGTAGTGTTATGGGTGGTATTTAATAAAAACGGAAGGAGAAAGCATTTCAGAAAAAGCGACGTTAAAATTACATTTTTTCCGTATTACTTAAAAATCATTCCAAGTACGAAATATTTGCGTGTCGGACACTCTATTTTTTATAGTGGTTTCCTCTTTTCGGGGTTTTGTCGGGAATGATTCTCGAGACTAATATGATTAGACACTTGGCTACAGAACGGGCCGATATGGTCTCGCAAGATTAGGGTAGGTGGTAGTTATTTATGGTCGGTTTTATGCACTTTTGTTGTCGGGTCATTTTTATTAAATTCTTGTTCTATGTAATTTATTAAGCACCTTCGTGTGGGAAGTCTCCTTCCCAGTGCCAACACCCTCTGCCGCTTTTATTGTCTTTTTATTCAGAAGAATGTTTAAACATACATAGCTCCATTGCGTTCAAAGTGTTGTACCTGCCATTAATTGACTCTGCAGATACTTAGTAAATTTATACTACTTTCCACTACCATAGTTTCTAGAAGAGCAGTCTCTAACATCAGGTGTAATTTACAACAAATCGGTGCTTTGTCAGCCTATTGGGGTTTTGACCAGAATTTGATTCTGGTTGCCCCAAAAGTAGTTAGAACTAACATATATATATATATTAGTATTAATTTCTTTGGGGGTAACCCGCGTCAAAATCTGGTCCTCAGAAGGTTGACGAATGGTCCTTCTGAGGACCAGATTTTGACGCGGTACCCCCAAAGAAATAAAGATACTTCTAACACCCGTTGAAAACCTTCATTATAAACATATATAATATTATATATAGAGATAGATATATATATATATATTATATATATTAGTATAAGAAATAAATAAATGAAATTAAGAGAAATACACAAATATAAAATAATAAAACTGAAAAATTAAATGCTGTAACCTGGATTCGAACCACGGACCTCTGTTTAACGCGGACAGTGTGTTACCAATTTCACTATCCCAGCTACTTAATAAGTCGTCAATATTTTATAGTTATATGGCTCTCTTTGAATTATTAATTCACTTATTTATATTATTCCATTTTTATTCGGGAAGTAATCGACTGTTACGAGAATATCAAACGATGCTTTGACGTCTTCCCGCTAGTCGATTTCCGAATAATATTATATATGTATGAAGGATTATTTTCTATATATATAAATAATAGCGAAATGTATTTTAAAACAATCTATGCACCTCGTTTCTTAAAAAAAGTAACCCATAAAAACCAAGTTTTTATTATACTCCCTTTCTATATAAAATATAACATCAATTAAAGACAAATTAAAACATATAACATAGCAATAAACTTACAGTAATTTAATATATTTCTAAAATGTCAGATGTTTTGAGCTTTGATAAGACACTTCATGCTTTGAAGATTAAATTCTAAAAACATTTGTCAGTCAATTTAGATTTTAGACATTCGTAGTGAAGTACCTATTATGTATACCGACGGAGTAATTCAAATTTAGAAAATACTCCGCGACGTTATCGGTCCGCCGTTGCTAATCAAACTTTTCTAATGATTACAATTTGAAAAAACCAATAAAATTTCTAAAAATCCGAAATTATACTATAATTATTAATTTTTTTAACGAAAATTTGATAGATCTTCTTGATCGTCGGCACGAGTCTACTTGCCAAGTTTCAGCTCGATTGGATCACGGGAAAAGAGTCAAAAATCGATCCAAAGTTTTTTTGACGGCAAGCCGCCAAGCAAGCAAGCAGACGCTGCGAGTTATATATAAAGGTAGTAAAAAATGCGTGATTGTTCATTATTTATTGTTGTTCATTAACGTCCTGACATATTCAGCGGAGTCCATCGACTATTTCTATAAGCTAAAGAAATTACTATACATCCTTAAAATGTTTATGATGATATTCTCAAAACGATCGTTATCGTGCACACGTTCAGTATTTATAGTATGAAGATGAGTAACTATTTCCTTATTGAGCAATGTAAGATTTCGACATTAAAATTATTTGACGATAGTTTATGGTCGTTACTTTTGGTCGAGTGATGTCTTCAGACCAGTCATCTCAGCGTTGCATCAGGACAATGATATCCTGTCTTTTGTAAAGCAACATCTGCTCTTTCACCCACACAAGGTTTGGTGTTTTCGGTCGTATAGTCTGCAGTACCTTTGACAAGTTTTTTTGTACTATTGTCAAATATGGAAGGACCCTCGCATCATTTCCAATGAGTTTATATTTTAGGGTACAATTTCATCCAACAGAATTAATTAATGTACAATTTTGATGACTTGTTTAGTGCGGGAAACTTATTTTGTGTTGACGCTTGTTTATCTTTTAACTGAGGGTGATTTCTAGTTTTTTTTTTTTGTTTTTATCGTATAGCAACAATTTTTGGTTTGAGATTTTGTTAATAATTATTTTAAAGAAATACGTGGGGTTAAAATAGAGCCTTGAGTAAGAGTCTAGATATTATATTTAGACTAGCTGTTCATACCCGGCGTTGCGCGGGTTAAGGATTAAGTTAAAAATAAACTTGTGAAGGTAAACAAAGTTTCGATTCGATCGGTATAGATTTGCATCGAAAATATATCAGGGGGAGGGGAAAGGGTAAAAAATAGGGGGGAAATGTCACCATTGTTAACCACCGGGTCCTAAAGAATAAGTCTCCAAAATTTGAGTCCTATCAGTCAAATGGTACAGATTTGTATCGAAAATATATCAACGGAGGGGAAGGGTTGAAAGAATAGGGAGGAAATGTCGAATATATTACCCGCCGAGTCCTTAAGAATAAGTTTCCAAATTTTGAATCCAATCGGTCAAACGGTACAGATTTGCAACAAAAATATGTCAGGGGGAGGGGAAGTGGGAAGAGAATAGGGAGGAAATGTTGCCTATGTTACCCGCCGAGTCCTAAAGAATAAGTTTCCAAATTTTGAGTCCGATCGGTCAAACGATACAGATTTGCTTTGAAAATATGTCAGGGTGAGGGGAAGGGGTGTGAGAATAGGGGGGAAATGTTGCCTGTGTTACCCGCCGAATCGTAAAAATAAGTTTCCAAATTTTGAGTCCAATCGCTCAAACGGTAAAGATTTTCATCGAAAAAATGTCAGGGGGAGGGGAAGGGGTAAGAGAATAGGGGGAAATGTTGCCTATGTTACCCGCCGAGTCCTAAAAAATAAGTTTCCAAATTTTGAGTCCGATCGGTCAAACGGTACAGATTTGCATCGAAAATATGTCAGGGGGAGGGGAAGGGGTATGAGAATAGGGGGGAAATGTTGCCTATGTTATCCGACGGGTCCTTAAGCACAATTATGCAAAATTTGAATCGAATCGGACAAACGGTGTGGATTTGTATAGAGGACAGACAGACAGACAGACATTGAGTTTTATAGGTATAGATATTATCGTCATCAGTCATCTATCTATAAATAAAAAGCGTTTAATATTACCACAAAACATAAAAATTTGTTGCAAATTTAAAGATTTATAACTTTGTTAATATTTAACATTTCTTAATTATTTTAGTACGGTTTAATCATCATAATGCTAGCTTTAAACTTGTAAGAACACTTATATTGTTCATTTCAATTCAATTCTGAATCTATTGATTTTGAACTGAATCCTGAAAACGATTTTTTTGGCTGAGGCCTGTAGATCAATGCTTATATTTTCTTAAATATTGTAAGTAATGTTCAGTTTATTATTTTTTTATATAAGAACAAAGGTTCTATTTAAGTTATATTCCAATCAAAAGTAGCCCATCATATACATTCTGATATAAATTAATATTAAAAGCCCACATTTTCGAAAAGAACGCCGAAATATGCATTTGCAGTGCCTTGTGCAGTAAACTGTGATATAATAAACTTATCTTCACATTAAACGGTTGACTGCCTGAGGACTTTTGATATACATTCGTTTTTCGTATTTTGGGCATAGTTATTTTTTTCGAAACTAAACATTTTTGTCCAAACCAGGGTTCGAGGATATATATCACGATATTTATGGCTTGATTTTTATTTTCGATATATATTCAAAAAACTTTCTGCGGTCGTTAGTAAATGGCGCTAGGTGCATTCTATTATTTTTTACTATTGTTTTTATTTGTTACTAGATAGCGCTAGTAGTATTTTAAAAAGGGCTACAGGTTATTTTTTATATCTGCGGTTGTTACTATACTAGATGGCGCTAGTTGTATTTTAAAAAGTGTTACGATTGTTTTTTAGTTTAATTTGTTTTATATAATCCGTTTTTTATTTCACACAAAGAAACACCCATTACGCTACATTAGAAAGAGCAACTTTTATAACTTATATATAATAATTGCATATATGTATTAGCTTTTTTCAGTATGAAATTCATTTATTTAATAAATAACAACATTTTTAACTTTTCAATATTTTTAACGTCCTAAATATTAATCAAATCTATAAAAAATTTGCGATACATGAGATTCACAAAATGTACATCAGATAATAATACATTTGGATGTTTTAGTAATAGACCGAGATCAGCTGGATATATTTTGATACAGTTGCCGGCAAACTTCTTGAAATTCTTTGGCGGAGTGGGGGAATGCGCAGAAGACGAAATTTAGGTCTCGTTGGTGGAAAGGTAGATGCGCAAACTTCCTCCCACTACGCCGTAGAATTTCAAGATGTTTGCCGGCTACTGTACCTAAATGTAATACTAGCACAGCCCAACACCATTTCTCGTATCAAGGAGTATCATTCTATAATGATCTTCCCAATGAAATGAAGACGGAAAAAAATTATGGAAAATACAAATCTAAATTGAAAAATCTTCTACAAAAAACAATCACAATAACGCAATGAAAAAAATGTTACCAAAAACAATCAATATGTACATACTTTTAAATGTTATTACAATGCCTTTTCAATTTTTAATTTTTATAACTTAATTTAACGTTTTCTTGTGTACATCTTATTTACTTATTCTAATGTCTTACATTTTTGTATTCTTGTACTGTTTATATCTTACTTACCTAATTTAATGTCTTAATCTAATTTTTCTTTGCCTATATCTTACTTACACCAACGATTACATTAACAATAGATATATACATATGTGACAATGCCTCCCACTTTTAAACACGAGAATAAATTCTCACTAAGCGTGTTATATAAATGTGTATTAATTACATTATATTGAAAACAGCCACTCTTAAGTTTGTACATTTACAAATTAAATGAAATAAATAAAAAATAATATATATATGTATATATATATATATTTTTTTTTAATAAATAGAGATGTGAACATGGAATACATGTCACATCATATTCTTACTATTTTCAAACTAAGCTACACGCTTGTGCTATGAAAATAGGGCCGCGACCTTTGGATCACGAGGCGAGAGTCCTAACCACTAGACCAACAAGCTACTCAATTATTATTTCGAGTTTGTCATCAATCAATCGACGTGTGCAAAAAAGGAGAAAATAAGTTTGGATATACCTATATCCAATTTTTGATGTATATCGGCTATACATAAAAAAGACCGATTTTTTGTATAATAATCTGTTTTTTTCGAATCCTGGTCCACACAGAAAGTTAGGAGGAATACTACAATAACATCCTGATATAAATAAATAATATAAATCCACATTTTCGTAAAAAAAACGCCGAAATATGCATTTGCAGTGAATGTGCCGCCTTAATGAATTCTACAATAGTAATCTAAAAAAACTATTAACACCATTTAAAGTAGATTTCTTTGAAAAGAAAAGAAAACAGGTTCATCTTTTGATTTGAATTGATTTTGAAATACGATTTCGCCGTTAAAAATTCGGATTTATTTGTGAAATATGCATTTTTACTCTTATATACGGTAGGGGATTATCCGAGCTTAACCCCGCGCCGACCCATTTTCGCGGCGGATTCATCCCCTCGACTTCACCCTCGGGGGAGCTAGGAGGCGGCGCGCTCTTCCCCCGCAGCTCGATGAAATTGAGCGCGATGATTTGGCGGCGGAGCGGGCGGAGCGGGCGCCTCGGCGCGCCACCACCCTCGGCCAAAGCTCGCGCCAAGCTTTGTTGTCTCAAAGAATACATGGATCATGACCCCTATGTTATTATTACTCGATCACAAAAATCACGAAAAAGAACGTCGTGATGTAGGAATAGTATATGCCATATTACTGTATAGTATTATATAGTAATTGTAATATGGCCTTTCAGACTACAATCATTTTAGTCTTCTTCGGGTGATCTTAGTCGACTGATTTTACAGGTTTCTTTTAAATCTTTAAATTAATGTATATTATAGATATCTCACAGAGACGAAACTGTATTAATTATGGGAAAGTAGGTATAGAAGTCATTTGGGTGTAATAGGACTTATGACCTATCTTTTTATGGTTGGCTTAAGTGATCACTTTACACAATTGTAACATTCGCCATTTCCACCCATGATAGAATATATTCTCAAAATTCCGTAAAAAATCAATGTAGATTTTCTCATTAGCGACATCTGTGGGGATTTAGGGGAATGAAAATGGCTTTGTACAGGCCGCATGGAAAAGGTGCTTATTACTCATATATGAAAGCTTTCCACGCAATTTGAACATATATACAACTTCCAAAAAAATGAATAAGCATGGTATATTCTATCATGGGTGGAAATGGCGAATGTTACAATTGTGTAAAGTGATCACTTAAGCCAACCATAAAAAGATAGGTCATAAGTCCTATTACACCCAAATGACTTCTATACCTACTTTCCCATAATTAATACAGTTTCGTCTCTGTGAGATATCTATAATATACATTAATTGATTAATAATGTCTCTATGACATAAATCCAGCACTGTTCTGAAAGATTTGAACAAACTCAAAATATTCTGATCTGAAATCTTTAAAGTTTTTTATGAAATACGTCTGTCTACAAATTCACTGTACTCTTTGCCAAGTCTATGTAGCCTGGATAGTGGTGAGTATTTAGTGTAGATTATTTAGTAATGTTCTTTTCCTTAAAATTAAATGGCCTCTATGCCGTGTCACATCGACACATCGAGAGAACCGATACACAAAAATTACTTAGTTCAATGTTCTTCCAATTAATAATGCTAAGTGATATCTAGTAATTAGTAAGATTATTGAATGACTGAGGACATTGTCCTTAAAGTAACCTTGAGCACAGGGCAGCATTCCGTGCGAGCCTTGTACACCTGCCGTACGCCGTTGCAATCGGCAACACGAGATGAATGAATTGAAAGATGTACAGAAAAAATATTTGTTTACAATTGGGACCCCAGAACTTTTGCCCTCTTTTGAGAACATCGGTACTGATTTCGCCCTGTAACTGTATGTGCACGCAGTCCTGTTGTGTTCGTATCCTGGTGGCAACCAAATAGTTTTTCTATACATACAAATGTATTTTTCTGTATTTCTAATTGATTCATCTAATTTATTTTAAATATAGAATAAAATTTAAAAATAAACGATACGATAATTTTATATCAGTACGCGGTTGGAGAATAAATAAATAAGTACGTATGAAATTATCTTTTTTTTCTATAAGCTATAAATACAGCATTAGTTCTTTTTGCAAGTGATTTTAGCCGAAACACGAGAACTGTGAGATTACGTTTGCAATAGGTACTTCGATAATCCTTCTTATAATAGATATTTGGATAATTTGAAACTCTGTCAGACCAGACCGCCTGGGTAAAAAGGCACCGGAGAAATAAATCACTTTTCTAAAGGCATTGCAGACATCGGACACTGCAATAAAGATGTTTAATTTGAGAGAAATGTGAAAATATACAAATCTCCTTATTTGAGTACGATTAACACCGAACACCAACGTATACCACACCTACGTTTCGTTTACTTATTTATTTTCGTCCATTAAGTGTCGGGATAACAATCTTAATATCCCAACCAAATTTGTTAAGGCTGATGTAGTGTAATGGTAATACACCTTCCCGAAAAGATAGGAGATTTGGGTTCGAGTCCCGGTAGCAGCCAAAATATTTTTTCTTTGATTTGATTTTTCTGCGTGTCTTTCTAATCGATTAATAAATTTTGTTTTCACTTTCAGAGAACTTTGTTCTGAAAAGATTGCAACTTTACAATAAGAATGTGTTCTTTAATATAATATCAAGATCCCAACATTGCTATTTTCGGAATACGGCCGTATGTTTTAAATATCGCAACTTCACGATAAGATGTGTCTATTAAAACACTTTGTAATTTTTTGGCAGAAAAGTTTAGCAGCATGCGGGACATGGGATGCATTAAGGAGGTGACTAATCTAGTTGGTTCCTGTTCTTATCCCCTGTTCCTTAATGTAGCCTTTATTTGTTAAATTTAAAACATTCAAGTCCTAGTGTCACGTTCTCCAAAAATCTGTTAGGCCAAAGTCATCAAGAGGGAGACCATTCGATTCTCGGGACAGTCGGATATCTGGCGCGGCATTTTGCCAGCGCCTGGTACCTGCTTAATGTTTTTGTTCAACCGCAATCTATTCCGCGTACGAGCTTGCAGATGGAGGCTTTTATTGTTTTGCCTAAATTACTTTACGCGGAGAAAAATGACATGACCCACAATTATTGTCCTAAGTGAGATGAGATACGGAAATTTTACAATAAATTTCTATGAAACAAAATATATGACACCTACCTATTTCAGTTGTTCAAAATTATCATTCTTGAAGCACTAGTTTGACGCTATTTGGACACATTTCGATGACATCGTTTGATAACGCGAACATTATTGTATTTTGTTTTGTACTTTTCTTTGATCTTATTTTGCCAAAAAGACAGATCTTGATATAAAACTAACGCGACTTTGCAAAAAGCATTCTCTATATATTTATTCATTTTATGATCTTTACTTTGTTTATTTTTATACTCTCACTTTTACTTTTTGTTTTATTTTCACCCTTACCGTACCGGGAGCGATACCATACTTTTTTCCTCTAATTTTTTTTAAAATCATAAATATTTTGAAGGTGCCGGATATCGTTCCATGAGCACTTTACCATCTTGTTGTTACCCCAATAGAGTGTGGTATCAGATTATCGTCTATACTGCTGATTGTTTTGTGATAGAATTTAATTGTATTTTGATGTACCTTGTCATTTATTGTACATTTTAATATGAAATTTTGATATCAATATTGAATTTTATTTGTAAAGTTACACAGAGATATTTTTACTTCCTTTCTTTTAACGCGTGGCGTAACTGAAACTTTGCAAGCAGACTCGTGGCGACGATCAAGAAGATCTGTCAAGTTTTCGTTTAAAAAAAATTAATAATTAAAGTATAATGGATTTTTAGAAATTTTAATGGTTTTTTCAAACTGGAATCATTACGAAAGTTTGATTACTACGAACGGTGGCCTAACGATGATGCCACGAAATATTTAAAATTTGAATTACTCTGTCGGTATAATAGGTACATAACTACGAATTTCGAAAATTTATGACAATTGGTTCACAGATGACAGCAAAATTCGGTATTTTGGGAAGAAATCAAATAATCATTTATTTCTTTTAGATTTCTGCTTAGTTTTGAAGAATTCTACATTACTCAAATCTGATTCTGACTAAATCATTTGACGCTGGAAATTCATAAGGTACGATATTGATGATATTTGAATTTATCAAAATCTTGACGTCTCAAAACATGACATTTTAGAAATATATTAAATTCCTGTAAGTGTAGTGTTATGTTATATGTTTTAATTCGTCTTTAATTATTGTTATATTTTAAAAAGAAAGGGAGTATAATAAAAACTTGATTTTTATGGGTTACCTTTTTAAACGTCTACTTTCAAGACTTATTCGGGAATTTTCTTATTTTGATTGTTTTTTTTTTTTTTAATTTTAATTCTGTCGTTTTGCAATTCGGTGTATCTTTCAGTTCAACACAAAGGAGATAGAAGAGTACATCTAGTGTAGGGTCATCTAAATCCGCATTTTCCAGCAGTGTGGACGAACCATCCTCTCGTGGCCGCCACACGTCACACGAGAATCAGATGAACGTAATGAAGACTCGGAGGAGTTGATCGGCTGGCGCCCGATATCACGGTCCGGTGTAATAAACCCGGCCGTCGCGTGCGACAGCCACCAGCCACTCGCCGCGCCCGGCGCTGAATAACGCGACGAGCCCTATTGATCAATTGTCTGGAGCATACTTTCACAATTCTATTGAGTCGCGGAAGCAAAACATTTTTACATTACGAAAATCCCTTAATGATACTTATTTAAGGTACACATTAACTATCATTTTATTGAAAATTTTTTGGAAAAAAAACCGAATGGCTGCATTATGTCCATTCCCGTGGAGCTTGAGATTGAGACGCCACCGTCCCCGGTTCGCGTTGGTCCGAACACAAGATCATGTACTTGAAATGAAAATAAAATGAGATATCTATCTATAATGTACAATACGAATATTTTAATAGATTTTTTAATCCGTATTTTTGTTAAAGCATTTTTTTAAAACAACCTTCTGAGTAGGTATGATTTTCGAGGATTTGTTTTTCAAACTGCTCCCAATTTTACAAAAAACAGTTTTTGCCAAATCCGATAGGCTACATTATATTTTTTTATAATTTATTAATAAGTACACGACCTTCTTTTTCGTCTTGGACGAACGTGCACTGGGAAAGTTGCACCTCAGTCGCGGCGTTTTTTTTTCAAAAATTTTCCAATAAATGTATAGTTTAATGTATACTTTATTAAGTGCCAATAAAAAAATGAATCATCTCTTGGTAAAAAAAACCGCCAAATTTGTACCTTAAATTCAGGCGGTGTAACGCGTTAACAACATTTGTGTAAGGACAAGGAGGAAGATCAAGATTAAGTTAGCTTTTGCAAAATAATAAATAAGCCACCGAAAGTAATCCACTGTTGCCGCCTGCTTGTCGCCAGGTCCTGCGAGTGGCTGCAGCGACCGCTGCGCCAGCAAAACGTATTTTTAAGCTTAATTATACAATTTAAAATAAAAAAGGAAAGTTGTCTTACACACCACAACTTCACCTAAGCGTTTAACCAAAACGAATACTTAATGAGCTATATTCTTGAAATGATCGAATACGCCCTGTATCACTGCGGCGGTGAAACATCTGCGCCAGTTTTCGTATCCAAACAGTGATATTAACAAATATCGTCTCGAATGCGGGGTGTTAACGTATCTTAAATTTTTCAACTTTTGTGTGCAATCTTGCCACGGAACCACGTGCTTCTACGGAACACTATTTGGGAAACGCTGGTCTAAAGTACAGTTCTGTCTTTGACAGAAATGAACATCAATGAAAAGATCATCGCTAAGCGTCAAAGCATTCCGAGGATAAACGTACTTTGTTTTAGCTGAGTTACAGGTAATATCAGTAATATTATATTTATTTATTTATTTATTTAATGATCATGGAAGACCAACAGAACAACAAAGAAGCATAGAAAACATTGATATAATATAGATGGCCAAATATTTATTTATTTAATGATCATGGAAGACCAACAGCACAACAAAGAAGCATAGAAAACATTGATATAATATAGATGGCCAAATACTTATTTATATAATGATCATGGAAGACCAACAGCACAACAAAGAAGCATAGAAAACATTGATATAATATAGATGGCCAAATACTTATTTATATAATGATCATGGAAGACCAACAGCACAACAAAGAAGCATAGAAAACACTGATATGATATAGATGGCCAAATATTTATTTATTTAATGATCATGGAAGACCAACAGAACAACAAAGAAGCATAGAAAACATTGATATAATATAGATGGCCAATGTGGTCTCCACATTTAGATATATGTTTGTAATGATAAATATTTATGAATTAAACTAAGGCATATTAAAAATTATTTAGAAGTAAAGAATAAAAATTAAAAAAAAAGAGAAAGAAACTTAATTATTAACAGAAAAACATAGGCATGTTAAAAAAATAATAAAAAGAGAAAAAAAGACTTAATTATTAAGTAGGAAAAAAAAATTCTGCACTCAATTATTAAACGCATAAGACGTGATAATAAATAGCTTACCTCCAAATCAATTGATTAACAAGTATTTATTAAACATTTAGACTTGTCGATTCAATCGGAAAGTAGATACGCAATATGTAACCTTGAGATGAATATTGTTACGCAATTATAGATACTAGCAGCAACCACACCAATCTGCCCTGCAATGATCGCTTGGTCCTGTGGTCGGCTGTGTGGCCGCTTACTACATAAACGCTTATTAAATCACGGTCTAATATTATTTATATGTATTTTAAAACAATCTGTACGCTACTTCGTATGATTTCGATATTTTGTTGCTATTTTTATAATGCCAGGGTGCGCACTACATGCCTAATCGTTTTTGAAGCAATTATATATTTTGAAACATTTCTAGGTGTTTATAAGAGCTCGATAGAAACATTACGTTTACCCGTGTCCTCAGAAGGCGTGCAGATGGACCTCGAGGCGCTCCGGCTGATGCCGTATGTGGGATACGCACAATACGCACGGAGGAGGTACTCCATATTTACTTGCGGGATGGCTTTAACATGTTCGAGCTACACTTTTAGCGCTTAGTATTCTTGTATTGTAATGGGTAAATACCTTAGCTTACGATCCTCAAATTTTTTACGGTAAAAATATCCGTATCGGACTCGTTACCGTGGCTTACATAATTTATCCAGTACCCATGAATGTCAAACATACGTGTTGATATTTTTCAAAAAGTCGAAAATTCGTTTGAAAATTAATATGTATGTCCTTTTACGTCCCGGTAGAGAGTTAAAGAACTAACTACTTGGTAAGTTACCTTACCTTACTAACCTACGCGGTTCGTACTCATATATTTCCGAGCAACTGTTCTCTAACAAATGAAATTTTAAAATGTCAAAAATAATTGTAATCTAATCTCGTTCTTTCCTTCTTCTCAGTAAACTGTACACATGGGAAGGGATGGCTGGATTTTTTTACAGACTTAGCTGCGCGCGACGAAATACGATCTGATAACCCCAGAAATAATTACGTAGAATGTTTATTGATAGACTCATTACAGCCGTGTGTGGTCACGGTAGCACACACGCGTACACCAGACGCCTGTGTGTAGGTGAGAATAAGTTAATGTAATAATAATAAACAAATATGTTAATGTATTATTAAGTACATATCTAATAATACATTAACATATTTGTTTTTATGACGTTGATCGTATTCTTCAAGGGCTTCGCTCCAAATGAACGTTTCGTAAAACAATGATGACGGTTCCGGTGCTTTCGTTACGATATACTTGATTTTAAGGGATTTCGTTGTTTTTACGTTGGCCATGTTGGTGCTACACGTGACCGTTCCCCCAGACCCCAAACAACACCTTTCGGGTCCGAGGCTTCAAATGGCGCGTTTTTATTGCCGTGTCGATGGCCAACTCCACCGATATTTCACGGAGTCAATTCTCCATTTTCGACTTGTATCATGCGCGTCCGTTACTTGTCCAGATAAATTTGCGGTCGTCTTTTTAGGGATTCTTCCGAATTTATACTTCTCGCCGACACCGAATTCTACACCGGAATATTTCATTGGTTACCTTTAAATAAATACTAAAATGTTCCGGTATGGTTTTCCAACAACAGTAGGTACCTACGTGGTTGGCGGCCTTCGTACACCTTCGTACACGTTACACCGGCCAAAGCAAACAAATCGGGAGGTCCGGGTTCGATTCCCAGTTAGATCACGGTACGTACGTTCTCAAGCCTATATCACAAATACGAAAATATATCGGGTACAAATACATTTTTTACAATTTTGATTTGCAAATTGTACAGTTACGCTAAAAGGTTTAACTTACAAATTTACAAAAAAAGTTATTACATGTAGGTACATTAGAATATTATTTTAAATATCTTGATATTCATCTAAGTGATTCAGATATTATAAAATTAGAAATGATTGAAGGGACACAAAACCACATCCGTGAATGGAATGTGCATGTATTGTATGATAAAAACTACAGATTAATGTAAATTCAATAGTGTGACGTTCTGTCCTCCTCCTGTATTGGCAGAAGTAATAAAACCTATTATTACTAAGCTTTACGATTTTATTTCTAGACACTATTCCCTTATTCTCAGAATCCCAATATTGTTATAACATCCTAGACATCGGACACAATATACGGGATAATGTGTAGGATGACCACAATGCAGAATATTCTATAAATTTAATTAATAAATTGACTATGAGCACTGAGTTGAAGGGGGGAGGGGACCCCGGTTTCACCTGAGCATTTAATTAGTCGAGTGTGAGTAACTACCTGATTCGAAAACAAGCTATAATATGTTTTTAATGTTAAATAATAATATCGTTATACGTAATAAATTCGTGAAAATTATAACAAAAACAGAATTCCTCATGTTGATAGTTTTATAGAATTCTGTATTATTTTTAATAAGAAAGTATTTACTGATGAAACATTAAAGTGTGTAAAAATGTTGTTCTCTAAATATTTGGTATAATTTTTTTTTAGTTTTGTTTTCTTACTAATATAGGGCAAGTGTTGATGGTAACAGGAATAGAGGGCGTCCGCGAAAGACCTGGCATGATCAGATTCTACAAGTGTTGGAGGAGGGCCTGTTAAAAGCCTCAACAATCGTAGAGCATGCGCGAGATAATGTATGAATCTAGCCGAAGCAAAAGTAGCGTGCCAAGATAGAGGAATGTAGTGTTATTAGTGGGTTTTTTAGATTCAAATTCGATTCGTAACCTAGTAACCTAAAAATCCGAGCTATCTTCTATATTATCATAACTCTTTGATTTCTTATACAGCGGCGATTCTACTTATTTATGTGCGTCAAATCACGACATCTGTCAAATATTAAGGTTTCTTTCATTACTGCGGAAAATATCCTCTTCAATTTAATATTTGGACACTTTGAAGGAATAAATTAGTAAATGTGTGTAAAACAAGCTGACCAAGATTTCCTTAGAAAAACCCGGTGATCCTACACATGTTATAAAAACTTCTATTTTGTACGATAAATAGTGTCGGATCTTTTTAAGGCGGCACATTCACTGCAAATGCATACATATTTTGGCCTTATTTGCGAAAATGTGCGTTTTTATTATTAATTTATATCAGAATGAATATGATAGACATATATAAGCAATTTTTTTAGGGCGATAACTTAGATAAAACCTTTGTTTTTATATAAAAGTAATAAACTGAACATGTGAAACAAGTGCTCAAATATAAGTGGAATAAAATGAAGTTCATTGTTTTATTTCATAATTTGTTCATTATTTACAGTAATTATGAAAATATAAGCCTTAATCTACAGGCCGCAGCCAAAAAATCGTTTTTAGTGTTCGAGGGAAAACGAAGATTTAATTCATATTTATATGTACGCATAAAGTTTTTTTAATATTTATAAAGTTTACTTAATTATTTAGAATACGTACTAACAGAATTAAGAAATATTCAATATTAATTAAGGTGATCGTCTAGCAGAATGAGCAAATTTCACCATTTTTTCTCATATCTTCTCTTGCGTTTTTTATTACATTTTTGTATGGAAATATCTCATTTTAAAATTTATTCATCAGGTTACATATATTTTAAATACGAATATCTTATTAAAATGACATAAACTAAATTAAATAATTGATTAATAAATTACCAAACCTTCGATGTTTTAAAAATGAAGAAAATTGCTCCACTTGGTCCACGTGGGCCTTTTATGACTGAACGGCGTGTGAGATGTCTTTTTTTATTCAATAATATTACAAAGTTAACGATTATCTTAAATTTGTTACAATTATAGAAAAATCTGTTAATACGTTTACATGCAATTTATGTTTTAAAAAATACTGTTTTTTAAATTATTTTTATTTTTTGTGAGTTTAGTACTTCCGCGGGGGCGCCTGGGTATTCTGCGTGGTATTCCACTGGCGCTCGAAATCGAAGAATATATGACCATCTCTTTCTATCAAAACCTTACTGTTTTAGCAACGTATACAATAAATATGTGACGAACGTGTAATTTTTATTAGATTTACGCTCAGATGGCATCTCGCGCTTTAAAGTGCATGATCTATCGACGTAATTTGACAGATTCGATAGTTTGTGAAATGAATGTCCAGCCGGCAGCGTGGAAATGTTTCACATCCCCCTGCACATCCCGCGGAGTGATGACCCCCCCCCCTTACACCCAAATTCGCGCTGAATTTTAAAATTGACGACCGACAATAGCGCATTATTATGCTCAATGGGTGATGTATGTGCACTTTTGGAGGGTTAATAAATACGGATCTCCTCGGCGCGTCGTGTCGACGGCCGGCGACCTTTATTCTTTTGCTCCTTTTTTGCGTTCCATTCTTTATTGTTATCGAAAATAAATTACGGAGATGAAAAAATAATAGACGTCCCGTTTGTCCTTTTTGCGCCCGTTTTATTCGCATTGCTATCGTCCCTTATCGCTCGCGTGTTTAATTTAATATATATTTTTTTAAATATAAAATTAAGTTATATTTTTTGTCAATTTAAGTGCAACTACTGGAGACTACACTAGAGAATTTTGTTAATCGACGATACGGACAGTGAAGAGAAATTTTCGCTAATGTCAGCCGTTGCTTGTTTTATAAACAAGAAGAAAAATCCAGAGCGTAAATGGACAAAAAGTGGCTATCGCAGCGTCAGAAATTCGCGCATGTAAATTTAATATCCTAACTGTCTCTAGAGCCAAGTGATTGGAGAAATTATTTACGAATGGATGAACCTACTTACTCGAAGCTTTTAGAACTCGTAACGCCATTGATAAAGAAACAAGACACGAACCTGAGACAATCAACACCTCCCCACGAGAGATTACAAAATACCTTATTTAATTCTTTTTTGAAGGCCCCTCTCAAAGACGCAAATTTTGCACCGTATCTTTCTTTATTTGCGCTTGGATCGACCTTCTGGAATAACTGCAGTGGTTCTTCCATAACGGCATTACGCTTATTTCTATCATGATAATCATGATGACAGGTCATCCAGAACATGGCAATTCCCTGTACCTTCATCTCAATCACTACCAAAACAAACTCTTTTTCCGATATTATTAATGTGTTCGTTCTTCACCAGAGTGTGCGTCCGACTGAGCCTCAAAATGGATTTCGGTTTTGACTCACGAGCAGTGCGGCGTGGAGCGGCGCCACGCGCTGCGCGTGTAGCGCATTCCCGATGACTTGGACGGCGGCCATTGGAGCCGCGCCGCGATGGATTTTGGAATGTTTGGAAATCCAACATTCGGAGCGATGCCATAAAATCCACGTGGTTTTTTACACGACAACTCACGACGGGTTTATGCATTGATTTGGAGTGATGGAGTGGAGCGCTGCCAAATGGAGTGCCCGTGAATGGGGGCCTTAACATCCTTGTCTGTGTGCAAGATCCATAATAATGCAGACTTTGTCCAACAAGGTTCACCAGAATCTTTTTTATCCCGTGTCTCTCTTTTAGAGCAGAAATGAAGTACCTGTAATACGGTGCTACAGCCGCTAAGCGGAAAATATACGTCTTAATTAAGAAATTCATTTTCTCTCTTATGTTTTTTGTTGTATGGAATTATATTCGTGTACAACGAGTGCGGAGTTTTGTAAAAAATGTTTTTAGGATTTTTACCTTTTTACATTTTTCATCTTAAGTGATAAAAATTATGCCACTAAAAATAAGGTTTTGTTCATATATTTATAACTCAGGTTTTAAACCCGTCCTCTACCTCTCCACTAACTAACACTAACTCTTGTGTCTGGAGAGGGAGTTACACTTTTATGTATGTACACAGTATATGTATATATATATATATATATATATATATACATATAATTTTTTTTATAGTACACAAATATATTTAAGAAGAAAATAAGTTACATAATATACGATAATTAATGCATATATGTGGGAAAAACAATTTAAAAATAAACTAACAGTAAGCAAACAGCTTAAAATGAATATAGTAAAGAGAGAATTTTAATTAATTATGAGGGTTTATTTTAATGTTTTTTTAGGGGTCTCATAATTTTTTTCAATTGTCATTTTAATGGGTAATTAATTCATTAAACGATTTCACACCTCTAAATGTATAATGATACTGGGCGGTTGTGGTACAGGGTAGGGATGGGTCGTCGACGTATTTACCGTCGACGAAACGAGACCGTCCACGTCCGGCTATCGACGAGACGATCAACTAGTTGAATTCGTCAACTAGTTGACGCGTCAACTTCGTTACGCGGACGTCGCGGACGTTCTATCTAAACATCGGGACGATGGTCAACTGTCTACGGTTCGACGCGACGCTGCTCGACGGTTCAACCGTTGCCGGTACATAATTTAAAAATACTTTAGATGCAACGTCAACGGTTGATTTCAACTAGTCCGTCCATTCAACGCCCATCCCTAGTACAGGGCACTGTCAATTTCACGATTAATAACTAATTTTAAAATCATGTTTATGTGTTTTAAAAACGTCTTATTGAAAACATGTTATTTTTAAATATCCACACTGACTTTAAAAATAGTTAAAATGCGTTCTAAATTTCGTTTATTGCGTAGTGGCGCTTTTGTTTCTAAACCCTTCATTTTAAAGGAAATTGCTGGAAACACAACTCCATCGTTAGCTATCAGTTTCCGTAGAAATTTCCGTACACGCACATAAATATATTGGGTTATTTATTATACAGATGTAACAGTCCTCGATATTTCATAGATATAATATTACACACATAATTACTAACTGAATAAAGATAAAATGTAATATGTGTGTTACTCGTGTTACGTATTAAAGCACTGAAATTCCATGTTTATGTTTTTATTTTCGAAATACATGTATGACCAGTACCTATTAGCATTCACAACGTACGAACCCTCGCCATCGTAAACCCGTCCATTCCGTATGGGGTTATAACAAAGTTGAAGAAACATCTTTAATGATTCATACCTAAAGGTCGCAGTGATTACATTCTCCGCTGACCGGTGATGTCTTAACTCAACTTTAAAGTTTATTCTCAGGTTTCTCAAATCATTTGGCCAATAGTTGTACCAGATGAATTCAGAGGGAAGCAATTCAATGAACAAAATAATAATAAAAAGTGTAAATATGCATGTACCTATGTAGTTCGCGATCTGGTCATCATTGAATTTAAGTTAAATCTATACCTATAAAACTTAATGTCTGTCTGTTCTCTATACAAATTCACACCGTTTGTCTGATTCGATTCAAATTTTGCATACTTTTGCTTTGGGACCCGGCCGGTAACATAGGCAACATTTCCCCCCTATTCTCATACCCCTTCTCCTCCCCTGACATATTTTCTATGCAAATCCGTACCGTTTGACAGATCGGACTCAAAATTTGGAAACTTATTCTATAAGACTCGGCAAATAACATAGGCAACATTTCCTCCCTATTCTCATTCCCCTTCCCTTCCCTCTGACATATTTTCGATGCAAATCTGTACTGTTTGACCGATCAGACTCAAAATTTGGAAACTTATTCTTTAGGACTCGGCGGGGAACATAGGCAACATTTCCTCCCTATTCGCATACCCCTTCCCCCCTGACATATTTTCGATGCAAATCTGTACCGTTTGACCTATCGGACCTCAAAATTTGGAAACTTATTCGTTAGAACTCAGCGGGTAACATTGCGAAATTTCTCCCCTATTCTTATAACCCTTCCCCTCCGCTTATATATTTTCGATGCAAATATATATACCATTCGAATCGTATATTTGTTTACCCTCACAAATTTATTTTAAACTTAATCCTTAACCCGTGCAACGCCGGGTAAGGACAGCCAGTATACAATATTAATAATTTCCTGATAGCCCTTGAAAATTGCTTTACCTGCCAATGTATTTTTTAATTGGCAGTAATAACACGTTTCATCAAGTAGATGAAAATATATTATGTAGATATGTAATAATATTCATTAAAATAACTGGTGCTCTCTGGCATCGTGATTTTTACACAGTCTTGAATTTCTTGTTCAACACGACTATTTCGTAGTTATAAGACCGACAGCAGACTGTTGGTTGTATGTTATTCGACTGTTCAAAAGATTTTGAAAAAATAATGTTGATGTCTGCCGAGAAGTTATTTGATTGTCTTCATCATGTAATGTATGTAATACTCCTATACTGCTAGCAGGGTCTGAAAATAGGCGGAATAACTACAGTGCAGAAATGTATGTTTGTCTCACCCATGCCGGTGTCACTTCGAGTCTTATGCGCATGTCCGAGAATTATCGCCAATTTATATCCAATCAGCGCCGTCACATGGGATAAATGAGTCACGACGCTTGCGCACAACAGGTCCAATGACAGCAGTGAGATAAAAGTAGCATTTTCTTCCCCGCTTAGTCCGTGACACCTCCACTTATGGGCATTAGCAATACAGGAGTACTACATAATATATGGTCTGTGTAGAATTAACAATGTGATTACTCGAAATAATTCGGGTTCTTTTCATATACAAATTTCGGTCAAACCAATAGCCTATATGGCAGTAATCATACCGATGACTCCAGCAGTGTTATGTACACGTATTAGGTACCGTTTTGCCTATGAAACTACACAGTTTAATGTAAAGCCGCCCCTACACTACTAGCGAAGTCGGCCGAAGTGAAGCGAATACCTAAGCGAATTTAAGATGCCACGCCAATTATTAAACGCCGTTTCTGCAATATTGGTCCTTGCAGTAGTGTATTTACGTGGGAATGAATACTGACTTTGCTTGCCGCGTTGGATTAAAATTATTAATGTTTTCATTAGCATCGTCGGCCGCGGCCGGCCATCTCGCGAGATCGTTCTGCAGATAGCCCCGCCAGCAACCCGTGCGTGCAACTGCCAGCTATGGGTCGATTTTTGGTCATGGCACCAAGGTGTTGGGTACCGATACACGCAGTGGTGTAATGTTACCCATATCTATGCTAGATGGAGACAAAGTTGTACGTATGTAAAGAAGTTCACGCCTGATAATAATGCAACGACACAGTTGACGCCAGTGACGCATTATATCAATTATGCACATCGCGCGCAGTATATTGTTTTTTTTTAAATTAATGTAAATTTAACAAACTCCTCGATAATAAGTATTATTAAACCATTTTAAAACTAATAATTAATATAAATTAAATATAAATTCATAATTAAACTAATAGTTAATTCTATGATTGTCCAACGTTTTACAGAAGATGAGTTAGAAAAAACATGCAAACATTGAAAATAAGTGGTGAAAACAAAGTGATTTGCGTTTTATTTTAATTATTAATATATATTGTTGCTTGAACATTTTCGACTCATGATTTAAGCATGAACCTACATTGATATAATAAACTGTAGACACGTTACAAGCGTGAAATCGTGGCAAGTCAAAAATAAGGTAATTGCCTTACTTGCATTCGTTATCGAACGGAACTTCTTTGTGATTGGACGCTATTGTAAGAATATGTTATTTTAGTCACCGTGACATAAAATTACCAGATTTTTCTGCATTTGCTACATTTAAAATCAGGATAGTATGGGAATAACGTGTCTTTTTATAATATGTCAATGCGAACCTACGGGTCAAGTATTGTGGACAAGTATAAATTGTAAGAATATTGACCTGAAGTGTATTCCGTTATTATTTATTTTTGGAAACGTGCCATAAACAAAGTAATTTGTAGTATCTATTGTATTGCACAAATAAAGTGCTCAAGATATTCTATACAACAATATAGGCTATTCTAATTTAAAAAATATGTTTTACTTTACTTTGTAATACACACACACAAAATGAGTTATTAAATGAGTAGCTTGTTGGTCTTGTGGTTAGGACACTCGCCTCGTGATCCAAAGGTCGCGGGTTCGAATCTCAGCCCAGACTAGCAAGTTAGTCCTATTTTCATAGCACAAGCGTTTAGCTTAGTTTGAAAATAGTAAGAATATTGATGTGACACGTATTCCGTGTTCGCATCTCTATTTTAAAAAACAAAAAAAATTACAACTTAAAAATTATAACTAACTTAAATACAAAATTATCAATCTAATTGGGTAGATCAGGGGGTCAGGGCGGCGTGCGGTGGGGAAGGGTATTTTTTTGCCGAACAGCTCTAGGAGTGGTGAAGTGGACTGTTCACCACTATATTTTAGGTAGGTGGGAAAGTAGGTATGGAAGTCCTTTTTTTGGTGTTCATAGGGCTTACGACCTATCGTACGGCTGGCTTAAGTGATCACAAATCCGGATGACTGAATGTATGAAGAAAAGCAATTTTTGTACATATATATTACATGTACCTACATGTGTATTATTAATTCTAGTAAGATAACTTACTATCTCGCTCGCGTACACATAATTTTAGGTGTTTATTAAAAACATTTTCTTAATGTCATTTATCGTAGAAGTACCTACACCATACTTATCACCTAACTTACGACCAGTTTTTCCTTTTTTTAATGAATCAATAATATTTATTTAATCTTTAAACGATAACACCACTCTCTTACGCTTTGGCATTTTTAAACACACACATGACACCTTGCAACGCAACAGAGTAACGATTGTACCTAACTGTCAAGAACAATAACGAAACGCGTGGAGAGTGATGGCGCGGGGTGTAAACACGGTTGCGACATGTCGGTGCATGCACGGATCCACAAAGTTATTTGATCGCGGTTGACAATCCGGATAATCGCGAATCCGTATAGCTGAGATCCGGATAATCGAGTCTCTACTGTACATATGTCACTATCAATAATGAGGTATCTATATTTTTTATTGCAGTTTTAAAGCAATATTCTTTATATGTGTATACGAGTACTCCGAGCATCCGAATCATTGACATCACACTGGGAATACACCTCAAAATTATTTCAATTTTTAACTCCTTTTTAGACCAGTTTTTTATATGCAGAATATTTTGAGCATGTCCATTTTTTCAAGAACACAATACAGCATTTTATTCCCAGGAGAATATCATTAATCAAGATATATTGTAGATGTCTCATAGAGAAGAAGTCGTCGACGTATTATAGTATAGACACGTTATTCCCATATTAGCCGACTTTCATATGTAACAAATATTGCACTGAAAGAGACAACAAATCACAAACGCTCTGCATGTAGACAGAAAAATCAGGTAATTAGAAGTCACGGTGACAAAAATAACATACTCATTCTTATAACAGTGTACGATACTCTTTTTCCAGGGACTTTTTTTCGGTGTTGCGTCGCGCCCGATCACAAAGAAGGTCCGTTCGATAACGAATAATCGCGAGGCAATTAATTACCTTACTTTTGAGTTGCCAAGATTTCACGCTTGTAACGTATCTACAGTTTATTATATCATTGGAAGAGGCTATATTTTTTATATGGGAATACTTTCCCACATAAAAATATAGTTAAGCTTTTTCTTAAATTATTATGTCAAATTATTTATTAAAAATAATGTTTTAAAATAATTTTTAATGCACACAAATAAGTTTTAAAATAATTTTGTTTACCTGAAAAAAACGAGTGCCAATAATTTCCATCAATGTGCTCGGATTTATTGGGTTGACACAAAAGTTTTGACGTTTTTATAACACTAATGAAATACATTTGTTTCCCAACATTTATGTATAAGGGACGTTTTCTTTTCACTTAATATTCAGTTTTGGCCTAGTCGCCAGCGAGCGATAGAGACCCCTCGCGATTTTTAAAATGCCTATCGATAAATTGCATTTACGACATTGCAGGGTCCTTATCATCAGGGCTGATGTGATCATATATAATAACAAATATGTAATGTAATTATTTGACACTTAAATTATAAAAAAAGACCATTATAAATCAGTCATCCACTCACTTCTTTAGGTGATAGTGAATATATTAAAAAAATACAAATAATCGATTTTTTAAAATAAATACTTGGCACAGTAACTCTTCCATGGTTTGTTTACCTATCGTGTTGCAGTAAGTCTTCCCTCCCTTGCGTGTGATGCTGCGCACTGTGCGCACGTACCACAAAGGTAGCGCGCGCATTTTCGATACTCTATTTGCCGGTCACTAGTTGACGATCGGTTACTCTCGCAAGTGAGCTTTTTAGGCTGCAGTTACACTAAAGCCTGAGTGCACGGCCGCACCAGAAACAGGCATTAAACGTGTACCTTAACAATAGAAAAGTAAATAAATAGACCATTGTTATCACAATGAGTAACAATATTTTGTTTTATCAACATTATATGAGTACCTACTATTTTTTTTCCGCTTAATTTTGAGCGTACCTACATTGACGAGACGGATCTCTCGTTTCAGAGAATTGTCAGTATGTATCAGTTGAGTAATTTTACTCTGCTTACAAGCCTCGTTTGTGTACAGTCGATGATTTATTCGTTGCAAAAACGTCTTTCTTCAAAAAATCTTTCTCATTCCTATTGCATCCTTATCTTGTACGTCTAATTTTTGGATAATAAAAAATTAAAATTTTTGTGCAAATTTCCAAAAAATTTTTGTTTAATATTTATTTTAAGATCTTATTTTGACCCGAAGATTCGCGGCAAAACATCGATATTAATATTTTGAGTAACTTGTTGGTCTTGTGGTTAAGACTCTCGCCTCGTGATCCAAAGTTCGCGGGTTCGAATATCACTCCAGACCAGCAAGTTAGTCCTATTTTCATAGCACAAGCGTTTAGCTTAGTTTGAAAATAGTAAGAATATGGATGTGACACGTATTCCGTGTTCACATCACAATTTAAAAAAAATAAAAAAATTACGTTATCGTGTGAAAACCCACCTTCATAAGAACTATTTATATAGTCTAGTTCCTTTATTATTTTTAATTCTAAAGACAATTTTAGTAATGAAGAATCTCCTAAATGCTATTTCCTGTTTATAAAATGTTTTTGCTTGTACCTACTTCTAAATTTTGTACTCACTTATTATACCGTTATACTTATTTTGATCACCACTTAATAAACGGTGTATGTAGATGTCACGCGTAATGCATCGAAAAATGAAAAGACGAGTATTGGGTCTCTCCGACACCACTGGTGTTGGCCTATCCCCCAGGAGTCCTACAAGGCAAACAAAAGTATCGGACGTGGATGAAAGAATAGCTTAGCGACCGACAGTTCAGATGCATGTAGAAGAAGAGGCCTACGCCCTGTATTGAAATATGAAGGCTAACGATGACGTCTAAAACTAATGGGTAGATTCTTGGACAGGTCTCTTCCATTATTGTTGCGTTCTGGCCCTATCGCTACCATACAAATACACTTACTTGCTCATACAAATAGACTTATTTTCCGCACATTTCTCGGTGTAGCTGTGCGGTAGTGGTGCTCATAAAATGTCAGAACACAGTGTTGTTCTCTCATGGAGCGGGTATGTTCCTTGTCTCATTTCAAAGTTCATTTACATTTATGGGTGACCAATGACTTCTCTAGAACGATTACAAAATCAGACGACGTAGTAAAGATCCTACACACAACATTTATTTTGCGATATATTTTTTTCTGCTGTTTCTGTACCTGCATGAGGTTTTTGAACATTCATTTTAAAAATATATTTCACACCTAAATATTTACGCTGCCGTTAGAAAAAAATACCCATTCTTTAAAAACTTTTATCAGTTTCAGACAGGCAGTCATCTAAGGGGATAGTCACTAAGACTGATGTTAATATGTGATGCTTTGCTGGCTGATCCTGTATACAGTTTTAACTTCGTTAATTTCTCTGCAGGCGAGCTTGCCATTTGACTCCATCTACTCTGTTTCTGGCGCAGAGTTAGATCGGTTAATCATTCTGTTCTGCGTACAAAATAGGCAGAGAGGATTGAACGCCACACTCTTCTATCCTGGCACACCACTTTGCTTCGGCCACATTCATACATCTTCTCGTACAAGTTCTACGGTTGTTGCGGCTTTTAACAGGGTCATCCTCAAATACTTGTAGTATCTGATCGTGCCAGGTCTTTCGCGGACGCCCTCTATTCCTGTTGCCTTCAACACTCGCCTGATATATTTTCTTAACCATCGTTTCCTCGTGTTCTTTTCCTTTACTACCTCTGTACTGTCCTTAATGCGAGTTTCGATGCAAAAGTTGCATCCCTGACACACATTCGAAAGCGTTGGTAAAGATCTTCACCGGATCCTCCCAGCGTATTGGTTATAGATTTGTATTTTCGTTTCGCGAACGTAATGATGAAACTCGCAAACCCTAGGGTGCAAAGGGCGCAAACCAGATGGTGCTAGCACCATCTATCTAATTTATCGACATTTGTGTTCACCTTTTCCAGGTCTGACTTGTTATTGATAATCACCTTTTTATCGTTCTTCCACTTGTTCTAAACTCTACCGACTTGTTTATTTATATATTGATCGAGCAAAACGGAAATGTGTAATTATTACATTTGTTGATTTACGCTCGGTTCAATGTTCCGCTTCGTGAAAAAAACGGCGGAATGATCGTGAAAATAAAAATAAAGCTAACGGCAGCCGTGTCAAACAAATCTACCGCTTATCGAAATGCCATTGATCGCGGCCTCGGACGCGGCGCAACAACAGTGACGCGCCGATACGCTGTGCGCGTGTTGATTCGGGCCCGCGCGCTGGGCGCTAGTTGGCGCTAGTTGGCGCTAGTGACGCGAAGAGCAGACGAAACGGTATCGCCACGACGCCCCCGCTCTGAGTTAATGGACTACCTTAGGTCCACACCGAGTAGTTAACATTATCGGTAACATTCTCCCGGCAAAATATTGTTCCGGGTTCTATTTATTTTTCTGTGTATCCTTCTAAGGGCCGATGGTTCACATAGCTGTGAATCTCACTCAAGTTGGCGCGCGCGCGTACTGCGCGAGATTATTGAGATCTGTTATCAAAATCGTGTTTATTCAATTTATCGACAAGTATAGGTGTCGGTAACAGCGTTCAATCCAAAAAAGAGCACTTCCCTGTGGCGTATAAGTATAAATGTAAACCTGATGCGTGATGAGATGTACAATACCTATTATTGTCAACTACGCCAAACGGCAAAATTCATTTGGAATTGCGACGAAATCCAGTTCTTCCGACAAAAAAGTATTGTTTCAGGACTAAGTCAATTAATTTTCCTGTTAAGTTAGAAAAATCTATCCTACAATGTCGAAAGGTTGAATAAAAACGATTGTGATGATACAATTTAAACAGTCGTCGCCAACTATAATAACCCATGTATCGATAAAACCGACCCTAAGAGCGTATTGTATCAAAAATTAAAGTGAAAAAAAACTTTACAGTAATAAATATTAAATTCCACCAAAACCGAATTGCTACGTGTTGACAAGTCTAAAATATAATACAGATAATAAAAAAAGTGGCGAGTCGAGTGTTGAGTGTGAGTGTGAGTTGGCTGTTTCGAGCGTGAGATTTTAATATCTCAAGTGCAAAGTTTGTGGAATGACAGTCATAATGATTTTAAAAATAGTGTGATTACGAAGAAACTGGGAAGAAGTTTTGTATAGACATCCTTGTATATTAAAAAAATGGAGTTTCGTTAATTATTAAACAAATGGTGGTAAACCCCTCTACTCCTGTTTATCGAGTGAACGCCATATTTCCTCTTGACATTCAATAAATGAAATTTCCATAAATGTCTGACGTTTTCACTTAAAGGGAGTATGACGGCACGGCGACTGACAGAAGTTACCTCTAGCCGCTTTGTAGCGTAGCCGGCGCTTCTCACCGCTTGCCGCATTGACGCCAATTGACGCTCTGACTCTGCCGCTCGTATCGTACCCGGGGCCTTAGGCGGCCAGGTCGCGGCGGCCACTGAGTTCTAGTTATTACATTTTAAAAACCGTACGCACTTAACGACAAGCGGCCAGCGGCCAGTGAGAACGGACGCGACACACGGGCGGCCAGCGGCCAGCGCTGTCGTGGAGATCACTCTTTAAATACACAAACGTTAGTGCGACCGCACTGGCTGCGACGACCAGCACTGTGCGTACGGACGCGCGATGTCTTCTTCCCCCGACCATTGCGATGCCGAAAGATTCATAACAGAAATGAAGTCAGAAAAGGCATTTGGGATAAGTCGTCTGGTGAATATTCAAATAGAGATAGTAAGTGACAACTATAGATAGATATTATAAATATTTTTGTCGGCGAAAACTTGGAAAAAAAAGAAAAATCTTCCGCATAACTAAATACACAAAGCACAGCTAACTCCTCAACGTCCATTTGAAAGCAATCCGTAGAATCAACCGACAATTTTCGAACGCCAAATCTTGTAAAATTCTGGCCGCCGTACGTTACATACGGGTACCTACGCACTAGGCGGCCAGGTCGCAACGATTTAAGCACGGCACCGAATGCCTTTTCTGACTCATATTTCTGTTACGAATCTTTCGGTATCGAAATGGCCGGGGAAGACATCGCGCATCCGTATGCACAGTACTGGTTGTCGCGGCCAGTGCAGTCGCACTGACGTTTGTGTATGTAAATGAGTGATCTCGACGACAGCGCTGGCCGCTGGCCGCCCGTGTGTCGCGCCCGTTCTCACTGGCCGCTGGCAGCTTGACGTTAAGTGCGTGCGGTTTTTAAAATGTGCGAACAATAACTAGAACTCTGTGGCCGCCGCGACCTGGCCGCCTAGTGCGTACGTATCCTTAAGGTGGGCTGGACACACGTTGTGGGAATATCGGAGGAGCGACTACCGAGATGTGCCTTCCTAGAAACTTGGAAGGGAGGGCGGCTTCCTAGGAACTAGGAAGGGGAGGGTGGCCGACTCTCCTAAGATAAGGAGACGAATGGATATTTTTGTCTTTGATTCAATAAATAATTCAAATTAAATTCAATAAATAAAATTACTTATTTAAAACAGTATAAATTTTAGAAGTAAAGCGATGTAAGACGTGGGATGATGGAAGCACCTTTGGGCCCCGGACCTTTCAGGATGATTGACAAGAGCACGGACTATTTTCTTCAGTATAATGAGCAAAAATATTTCCGAAATAACGCTCATTTTGGATTCCCTACTTACAGTCGGCATGTTGGAATACCACCAAATAATAATTAGTCTTTTCCTCCGCTTTGAATTTTCTAAAATGCCACTTGACTTTCGTGTCATACTGTAACAAGGCGTCATAATACTCTGTTGATAAGACACCTTGATTTGAGACACGACTCCCGCAACAAACACTATCCATATTATTGATGGTGTGCCATCACCAAGTCCATCACTCATCACTGAATTTATGTCGATATTTTGTGATCGAGGGTTGTAACCCTATCTCGAGAGACAACGTTCTGGGTTCGATTCCAAGTAAGGTCACAATTACTGGTGTAGTCTTGAAATTAGATTAAATCACCTTTTGGGTATAAAAAATTAAATTGAATGTTACATTATCTGAAGTAATATTGCGATATTTTAACATCTCCAATAATTGGTGGGAACATTACGAGATATGTTATCTAATTTTCATTTATTTCGTAGAAATTCTAATCAAGCATACCTTATTTTAAAGTAGTGCCGCTGCTATTGAATGTATCGTCATTTTTTTGTCTAAGGGCTGGTTGTTTTATTAGGAGTTAGTTAGATTTTTGGGTTTTCCTCCAATCAAAACACTCGTTTTCGTAAAAATCCACGCTTTTTGCTTAACTGTTACTCCAACTACTAATCAAACAACTGGCCCTAAGATAAGACTAAAAGTTCATATTTTTTATTAACTCAATAACGCGAAATTTAAGGAATAAATATTGAGAAAAAACAGAAATTTGAAAGTAATTAACATTTTAACTTTGGCTTAATCCTTGGATCAAGGAAGCCCGATTGCTCGGACCTCTGACGAACATTTTCATTTCTCTCCCGCTGCGATTCTGGCCTGCGCTATCTCACTAAGGAATTTCTGTCCAAATAATTATCCTGAAGCGACTGCCGGAGGAGTCTAGGGGGAGTGGGAAGGTGGGTGGAAGGGGGAGACCGGACTACCTGTCCGCCTCATTCCAAACATCGAAATTCCTCTTTCGAATTCCGTGACGTCACCGCGCACACCGCCAGCGCAGCGTTCGGAAGAGCGGTATGTTGTGATAACTTTGGCTGTTGATTCAATCATCGCGTGTTTCAGATATATTATATTTGAATTTTTTTACTTTTTTATTCCGTAATAATTCAAAGAAATGTATTTTTTAACGAATTGTCTATTCAATATTGGTGTGATAAAATCGTAAAGCGGGCTCACTCAGTTTGGCAAGCCGCGCGATGTCCGCTTTATGGAAACTTTCCCACCATGTTTCATTAATTACAGCGAAATGCCGATTGTCCGCGGCTCGGCTCACCGTCGTGATTTTTGTAAGTATAATTTGTTTACGAACGTCCGCATTTTGAACAGTACAAAGCGAAGGACTTGAACTTAATTATGATAAAATCTACGCTTGATACTGATGATGACCAGATGACTGACTCTAATAATAATGCTACTAAAAAGTAAACAAAAATCACTCTATCTACTATTTAAATAATTATTAATATAATATACCATTTACAAAAAAAGCTACATATGTGGGGTATAAAAGCAAAGGCAACAATATCCAAAAAAACTGAATGGGATCAGGATTACTAATTTAGAAAATACTGAATTCGAGATTTTATAGAAAACAAAGCCTATTAATTTATAGGAAACCTGAGTTTGAAGGAATCGACGCATAAAATCTAGAATTGAGTACATACATTTCAAATAAATAATCCTCGGTAACTTCATTAATTTTTTGGATATTTTGGTTTGGATATATGGTATTTATACATAATTTTGTATGTTTAATTCAATAAAAACTTATTTGTTTCATCCGTGTTCTCTGTATCCGAGCTCAAATGTCTTCCAATTACCACGAACGACCGGCGTTCTGCTGTTCTTATTTTGTGGATGAAAATTCAATATTTAAAATCACGTAAAGGGTTTAGAATGGAATGTGGGAATTGTAGAGCAATCAGTCTATTGAGCTCGGTTGGCAAACTGCACGGAACAATTCTGAAAGAAAGAAGAGATGTGGGGCATGCAAGGGGCTTTTGTGGATGGAAGAGGAAGTATGGATCAGATCTTCTTTAGCTCTAGTGTTGACGGAAAAGTTTTTAGAGAAAAATCAAAAACTTTTCTGTGCCTTCGTAGATCTGCAAGCGGCTTACGATAGAGTTTATAAGAGGAAAGTTTATTTATTTATTTACTTTTTATGCCCATTATAGGCTTTTACATAAAAAAAATAATACATGTAATCAAAAAGTATATACATTAAACAATATCGGAAATAAGCAGTAAAATATAAAATATATGAGTATAAGCAAAAGGTATAAGCGAAAGTTATGGAATTACTCTTCGGTTTCAGGATGAACAATAAACTTATAACGCAATTGCATCCCTATACAATAGAAGCATCGCGTGTTTAAGAATCAATGGATCAATCACATCGTAGTTTAATATCGTTAAAGATGTCAAATAGGATTGTGTAATGTCCCAATGGCTGTTGTGTATGGAAGATCTGGAATGTATGAATATAGAAACGAAAATGAGCGAATTGATTGTACGCTGTTTACTGTACGCGGATGATACAGTATTAATGCCAAATAGCGAACAATACTTACGAGTCTATGGTCCGAATTCAGAGTAAATATTTAGTGATTTAAAAGTTAATGTACGCCCTGAATGTTCAAAATAACACTTTTAAGGCGTAGCTTAGCCTTTAAATCATCTAAGTTATGTTTAAACTATGTATATATACTTTTTTACATTTATACCCTTTATTTTTCTTTTACATTTAATCGTTTGTTGTATTTTAATTATGTATAAACCTGTTGTAAAAGGCTATTAAGCCGTGTAATTAATAAAATAAATAAATAAATAAATAAATAATTATTGATTCTGGATTCGGGCCTACGTATATGATGTATTCAAGGATTATTAGCATGAATGTTCACGTCAAAAGTGAATGAGAAGGAATAAAATGTGAAATACTAGTTGGCATGAATGTTCGAAACATATAGATGATTTTGTGTATTTGGGAAAGAGCTGAGAAAAATATCGAGAGGAGGGTGATTGCAGTGAATAAGGTAAACGTTGCTTTGAATGTAATTATTTCTAATAGGAACACGTCTATCGAGGCAAGACTAGCGGTATACAATAGAATTCTGGTACCAACGCTGATCTATGGAAGTGAAGCCTGGAGCTGGGAGAAGAGGAACGAAAATAAACTGAATGAAAATAAACTGAATGAAGTGAAGAATGAACAAATTGAAAAATAATTTAAAGCTGATTAAGTGATTTAACAGAGTTAAAAAAGGGTCGCTCTGGTGGTTTGGGAATGTTGAGCAGATGAATGAGGAAAGAATAGTAAGAAGTATATAAATTGCGCACAATTACGAGCGATGCGACTGGATATGACGATGCCAAACCGATGGGCATGCTCCACGCTTGCTCGGCCACTTTCCTTCGCACTCGGGAGCTTCCGGATATCGAGGTCGCCCGAGACGCGCAGTAGTGACAGACATATTCACTTATTTACATAATCCAAAGAAATATGAGGAATATTTGAGGCAAGCTGACAATACATTTTTCATGCCTAAAAAGAACATCATGCGACAGGAAATGAAAAAAATACTAGGCCGATTCATCAGTGATGGAAATGTGACAACTACAGCAGACGAGAACATGGATACCGATTCTGACTCCTCGTCATTAGTCGTACAAAGAAATTTAAAATTGAGAGATAAACTAGAAAATCAAATCCTGAAAAAAAAGGTTATATTAAAGTTAAACCTAAAAAGGAAACAGATTATGAGAAAATACTTAGAAGGGAAATGACTGCGTACAAAGTTGAAGTAGTTAAAGGGAAATACTTATCGCTGATCTATAATTGTTTAATGACGATTAGACCAACCAATGTTGAGGCGGAAAGGGCCTTTTCGGCCGCTGGATATATTTGGAGTTCTATATCACAGCATACCCTGAACAGTAGTTTATATGATTGCTTACTGCTAGGCCCTGCGGGCGGCTATTGTGGCCACTTCGCGGACAATGATGGCCAGCGATGGCCGCTGCGCGGCCAAATTGTGTTTGCTGTGCAGCAAACACAATTGTTTACCTATGCCTACGTCAGCCGCTTCGCGGCCAATTGTATCTGGCAAATTTCCATTATTGGTATTGTGGCCGCTTCGCGGCCAATTGTATCTAGCAAATTTCCATTTTTCCTATTGCTGTGCAGCAAACACAATTATTTACCTATGCCTACGTCAGCCGCTTCGCGGCCAATTGTTTCTGGCAACTTCCACTTTTAATTAGGGTAGTTTAGATATAATTAAGACAAAGTATTTATTCGGTATTTCTAACCGATTAATAAGTCAGCGGAGCAAACCACAGTTCGATAGGTAGGTACCCACTCTCTTCTCTTCTCGCAGTGTTGATTACTTTTATACAACATTATAAAAAATTAATCTTTGTTTAATTTGGTTTGTTACATAAAATTAATATAAAAAAATGATTGTTCAAAACCAAAAATGTAATTAAAATTTCAACAAAATGAATATTCTCGACCGTAAAAAAAAATTCGATAATGCCAGGATTCGAACCTGGCATCTTCTGATCCGCAGTCAGACGTGTTATTCGTTGCGCCATAGGACCCGATAAGCAACGTGGCAAAATTATTGTATACAAATAGAAATCATCATCCAAATGCAGAAACGTACGACATTGGTTGGCGTAATTATAATATAGATGGTTAGCTGAAGTAAATCGCGTCCACAAAACTAATTTCGCGGTGGCTGGACCAAAGTTATGGAACAAACTACCTAATAAACTGAGATAGACAGACAGCTTACCACAGTTCAAAAAACAACTTAAGACACATTTATTTAGACAGTCCTATAAAAACCTATAGAATATGACCACAACAACGCTGGCTAATGTTTTCCACTCCTATTGTGCACTCCGCGAAAACACCTTATTCTTTCAGGCACTCCCAACTATTATAGTACTCAATTTTAATTCCATTTCTTGTATGCCACCTAGTGAATAAGTAATAGTAAATAAGTTTTTTCTTTTCTAGCACTAAGTTGTTTTGTAAGATAATAATTTTTCTGTGTAAAGCGCCCTTGAGGTGAGTATTCGCGAAAACGGCGCTGTATAAGTTATCCAATTATTATTATTATTATAATATATATAGAGTCGCGGTACAACAGCCTACCGGTGTTGACTGACCAATGTCCGGTTAACGTCTGAAGTGATATTTTTGTTCACTTTTTATGGGCTCTGTTATTGAATTATTTAAAATTTTTGGGCATAAGGTAAATTTGGTTTTTTGGATGCTGCAATACAGGAGGCGGAACGTGAAGTTTTAACTTTTCGTAAACGCTGTATTTAACAACTACCCAAAAATAATAATATATTTTCCCCCAAACTTTCTGTTAGAACTTTATTATTCAATTTATAAAAAAATATACGGTCTTTATGTGGAAATATTTCGAGAAAAAGTGTACCGAAGATAACTCTATTGCTAGAAAGTTTAAATAGGGCTTCGGGATTATATTTTATTTGTGATAATCACAAAGTATTTTGTTGCCTTTTTTAAAAAATGCTTTAAAGGTGAATGGATCTTTCATAATAAAATTAATTGAACGCATATTTAGCTGTAATTTTGGCAACAAGATTTGAAAACTTTATACTGATTTAACTGTTCATACTGCAAAAATGTGAATCATGTACGGCGGCGCCTTAATGCTTCTACCTAGTGTACGAGTACATATCATGTTACAGTCGTGTGCCATCTTGGAAGACTTTGAAGGTGGCGATTTTGTGCGTTTATTATGTTTCTTGAAATGGAAAAATAATTAGAAAAATGCCTAAAAAATCAATTAAAAAGTATATTGTCGTTTAATTAAAAACGAAATTATATTAAGAACTAGTTAATATACATACTACTCGTAAAAAATTGAAACCGATGTGATAATCTGGTGAACTTTGAATTTCATCCGTTCTTTTTCTGTGCTGCACGTACCCCAACTCACCTTTCTCATAACTCCCTATACAATGTTTTTTTAATACCTAGTTATCTTTTTTAAAAAAAAATAATGTATTCTGTTTTGACAGCTTTTGAACAATTTGTGTCAAATTTCGTGATGCGATCGTGGTAGATACCATCTGCGTTGTTTCAATAAAATATTTTTTTGAATAAACATAAGAAATATATTAAATTTAGTTGCGAGTTAAAGTATTGAAATAACTACAAAATGACTATAAACTGAATCGAAGGTCCTTTCGGAGCATAATCTGAGCATCGAGTTGACTCGTCTCTAGTTCCATTCCCTCTGCCGCCCCCCGCCGCCCGTGCGCGGCCTATTATTAACTGTTTCCGGGCTGCCACCGCGCCGGGCCCCGCTCGAGCTTGTCGCTTCTCGTGTCTTTCTTCTTCTACCAAATCTCTCTTCCACGGTAAGGCAAATTTTCACTTTTTCTACCATCTTGTAATTTTGATTCTGTAGTGCACTGTTCAGCTGGGTGTTTACATCCGATGATTATGTATTCAGATTCCCGTCAATTTGAATAATTTACAGTTGGTGATACTAGAGTTCTCGCACTTGGTTATGATTTGATTGCGTCTGATCGTACATGTATATTATAATAAATAATATAGCGTTATAGTGACTTTATTAAAAAAAATCTCTTAAAATTATTTTAAGCTTTGAAAAATTGAGGTAGTTACGTTCTCTTCACTCAATATTATTTCATTCCAATTAACGTGGAATTTTAATTGTTTCATTATCGAAATATAATTATTTCGTTGTCCGTCTGTCTGTCAGTTTTTCTGTCGGTCGGTAATGTAATGTAGTAAGGCTGTAGTGTAGTAGTTAGAATAAAGAAAGTAGTGCTGAGATGATTAAGAAAATATGAGGTGAGTGTTGAAGGCAACAGGAATAGAGGACGTCCGCGAAAGACCTGGCATGTTCACATACTGCAAGTGTTGGAGGATGGCCCTGTTAAAAACCGCAACAACTGCGTATGAAGAGATGTATGAATGTAGCCGAAGCAAAATTGGTGAAAGCAAGATAAAAGAATATGGCGTTCTATCGTCTCTGCCTACCCCTGCGGGAAACTGCGTGATAGTTAGTCGGTTAACCCACTCACCTATCGTGCCACGTACATTTTGAAACCCAAATTATTACAAGCAAAACAGATTCGTTTTGTCATAAAATTTTGATTTCGTGGTCCGTGGTCAACTTCATGGTCCAACTTATTAATTTATAACCCATCAAACATGACGGAACATTAGTTCGCGTCTTCGCTAAGCCCTAGTATAATATTTATATTTTCTTTTTGGCGGTCCACGAGAGGCGGCGACTTAAACATGCTTTAAGCAGCCGGTTCGGGTTTCATCTCCGGCCGTTTAATTTGTTTTTTAGCCGTGAATTAGAACGAAATTACGGACTTTACATGAAGTTACGGACAGACAACTAAATTATTACGTTCGATAAAATTTCTATACGTGTAATCCTTATTGTACCGTTCCTGTCTCTAGAAAAAGTTGTGACAGGCGACGTTGAAAAACAGTTTTAAATATATTTTGGTAACAAGCAAGTAAAATATTTAGTAAACAATAAAATACAGAATGCAAACAATCGAGTGAGTAGCTTAATGGTCTTGCGCTTAGGACTCCCGCCTTGTGATCCAATGGTCGCAGGTTCGAATCTCACTCCAGACCAGCAAGTTAGACCTATTTTCATAGCACAAGCGTTTAGCTTAATTTGAAAATAGTAAGAATATTGGTGCGACACGTATTCCGTGTTCATATCTCTATTTAAAAAAAAATAAAAAAAATACATTATCATGTGAAAACCCACCTTCATAAGAACTATGCATATAGTCTAGTTCCTTTATTATTTTTAATTCTAAAGACAATTTTAGTAATGAAGAATCTCCTAAATGCCATTTCCTGTTTATAAAATGTTTTTACTTGTACCTACTTCTAAATTTTGTACTCACTATTAATTATTAGTAAGAATATTGATGCGACACGTATTTCGTGTTCATATCTCTATTTAAAAAAAGAAAAAAAAGCTGAGCAGTGTGAACATTTTAAAGTATACATATAATATGCGGGCTCTCGAATACTAATTATATCCCAGCCCGGTTCTGATTGTGCCGTCACAATAAAGCCAGCCAGCCGGCGTTGACATTTATTTTCAAGCAAATTTATGGCCACCCGGTGTTGCTGCACGGCCGATATGACGCTACAAGCTACAAACATTACACACTGCCGCATTTATACAGATATGCTGATTCCGATCGTCGCGTCGTCACCTTCGCCACTAACCGGCACTCGTAAATTATCCCACTCGCAACGCTATACGTAGTGCATAGTGCACATCGCTCGTGTCTAACTAATCGAATAGTTAACGAATCTAATGATAACGTGCTAAATAGTTCATAGTAAACTGGACACGATAGTGACATTTTCAGATATGGAATTTAATATCTCTGACCGATCAATGAGATCTCCAACTCTATTTCACACCGTGTTTTACAATACCAATTTAAGCTATTTATTAGATTACAGCATGTAATACGTCATGCTCACCATAAGCCGAATTCACACTGCTTTGAAACGTCAGGGACTGTCGCGTGTCACAAATTAGACATCGTTGACCTTGGAAACCACGCACTTCTGTACTAGTGCGATAGTTTTAATGTTGCTCTTGATCAAGCATCGATTTGTAAGATAACATTTTTATTTTGCAATGTTTTCCAATTCACAAAAATATATTTAATTTAATTTAATATATTTTAATTTAACAACGTATATAAAAAGTGTATAATTTAAGGAATCATTGTACTCTTCTAATTATCCTACGGTGTGATGACGATAAGTATTTATTATAAGTACATTTAAAATAAAATAAAAATGATATATGTAATAGATTATCCCGATTATATGTGCTTTTCACAACATTGAAAATTGTAAGTGTTCTTTTGATGTACAACGAGGATATTGTTAATTCATTTAATGCGATCAAGAATAGTTCTAGGATAGGTAGGATATATAGATTCTGTTCTCTCTGCCTACCCCTGCGGAGAAACGGCATTAGTTAGTATTTTTCCATCCATTTATCCAGCACGTGGATTTACTTGAGATCAAACATAAAATTAGTCTGTTGTTTGCTGAGACAGATTTTGTATCTAGAATGTAAACACAGAGCATATCTACAATCTGTATGGAAGCAATCGTGGCGAAAATTAATTTCCCTTCACCCCCTACCGATTTCATTCCCAGCGATGCTGCGAGAACCAAATGTATTTCTACAAATACGGATAGTGTGATTACTAATTTGTGTATCGATTAGGAGCGTTCCGTGTTCCAACTCGTCGGGAGATGGCAGGCAGAAGAGCTCCGCGTCGCTCGTGAGCTGCGAGTTAACGATTTATAAACCTAATTAGCTTTCACGCGGATGACACGCTTAACGAATTGCCAGGCACTGTTTTCCTCGCGGTGCGGTGGTTTACCATCATGGTGAACCTACGACGCGCGTGTCAAAGATGGATACGCCACGACGTTCTGGGTGACATGCCAGCCAAACATGTCTGGCTGGCTCGCATTGGTGAACATTGTTCGAGACACGGAATTGCGGCCGACGTCTCGTATTCGCGCGCGGATGTTTATAAACTGGCCCCAGCTGACAAGCGCCAAACAATCGCCAACAAGTATAAACGCGTTCAACCCGTTAGCCGGTTACGCTTTGACAGCTCTAGGTGTGACGTGCCGGTAGAGTCCTGTTATGTTTTTGTGTATTTTTGAGACGCCGAGCCATCGATGATGTGTGACGTGTGGCATGTGCACGTGCGCGGTTTCTGTTTATTCTATATGTGTGTGAGTTTTTTTTAACCTTTACTACTTGTATTATTTACTCATTTTTACCACACTGTACTTTCGCTGCAACACTCTGTTTTCCTTACGAATACTTTTCTTAAACTTATTGTCTTGAAAAGGCCTAGGATTAATAATATATTAGGTCCTTACATACGAAATTGGCGTTTTGCCGTACTGGCAAATTTGATCTCAAATATCTTCTCTTTGCTTAGGAATTCCAAATCCAAATTTATACAGCTATTTACTCATGTATTTGTGTTTTGAAAATAATAATTCATTTGTTTTTTCCTCAATTGTTTTTTTCTTTGCGTCACTCAGTTTACAAAATGAAAAACTTGAAATATCGCGTTATTTACGAGTACGAGTTCCACCGTGGCACCAGTGCTGCAGAAACGGCTCGAAGGATTAATGATGTGTATGGCGACGGTGCCGCAAAAGAAAACACAGTGCGTTTTTGGTTCCAACGTTTTCGTTCTGGAAATTTCGACCTGCAGAACAAGCCCCGTGGACGGCCGGAGACCAAAGTTGATAATGAAGAATTGAAGGCTATTGTGGAAGCGGATCCATCGCAAACCACATTCGAGTTAGCTGCAGGCTGCGGTGTTAGTGATAAAACTGTTTTAATCCACTTGAAGCAAATTTGTAAGGTGAAAAAGCTTGAAAGGTGGGTACCTCACGAATTGAGTGAAGCAAATCAACAAACGCGCGTGGACTGCTGCGTTGCATTACTCAACCAGCACAATAATGAAGGGATTTTAAATCGAATCATTACCTGTGATGAAAAGTGGATCCTGTACGATAATCGGAAGCGCTCATCGCAATGGCTGAACCCTGCCGAACCAGCCAAACCATGCCCCAAGCGAAAATTGACTCCAAAAAAGTTACTTGTGAGCATTTGGTGGACTAGTGCTGGTGTCGTTCACTACAGCTATCTTAATTCTGGCCAGACGATTACGGCAGATGTCTATTGTCAGCAACTGCAAACCATGATGGAAAAGCTAGCTGCTAAACAACCGAGGCTGGTTAATCGCTCTAGGCCACTGATGCTTCATGATAACGCTAGACCACACACTGCACAACAGACGGCTACCAAATTAGAGGAGCTTCAATTGGAATGTCTAAGACATCCACCGTACTCTCCGGACCTTGCCCCAACAGATTACCATTTTTTTCGAAATTTGGATAACTTCTTGCAAAGGAAAAAATTCAACTCCGATGAGGCAGTCCAAACCGCCTTCAAAGATTTTATTGATTCCCGTCCGAATGGTTTTTTTAGTAAAGGGATCGATGAACTACCTATGAGATGGCAAAAGTGCATAGATAGCAATGGTACATACTATGATTAAATAAATATATTATAATAAAAAAAAATCGGCTTTATGTTCCTCCCATACTAAACCTCAATTTCATATGTAAGGACCTAATAATAATAACATTTGTCTAAGGGCCGGTTGTTTGATCAGGAATTAAGATAAAAAGCGTAGATTTTTGCCTTTTCCACCAATCAAAATACCAATCTATGCTTTTTGCTTAACTATATTACTCGAACTGGAATGTATGAATGTAGGGGCGAAAATGAGTGATTTGATTGTACGCTGTTTACTGTACGCGGATGATGCAGTATTAATGGCAAATAGCGAACAAGACCTACAAAGTCTAGTTAGCAGGATGTATGATGTATGCAAGGAAAGTGACCTTATTATGAATGTAAAGAAGTCAGAAGTAATGGTATTCGAGAAGGAGGAAAGTAAGACAACGTGTGAAATACTAGTAGGCAATGAATGTTTGGAACAAGTAGATGAGGTTGTGTACTTGGGAAGTATGTTCGATAGAAGAGGGAATGTTGAGAAGAATATAGAGAGGAGAGTGACTGCCGGGATAGGGTGAACGATGCTTTGAATGCAATAATTTCTAATAGAAATATGTCTACCAAGGCAAAACTAGCGGTACATAATGGAGTTCTGGTACCGACACTAATGTATGGAAGTGAAGCCTGGAGCTGGCAGAAGAGGAACGAAAGTAGATTGAATGCAGTGGAGATGAGGTCCCTTAGACGTATGTGTGCTAAATCCATGTATGATAGAGAAAAGAATGAAGATATTAGGAATGAATGTAAAGCTGATCGTAGCATAGTACATAGAATAAAAATAGGGTCGCTCAGGTGGTTTGGGCATGTTGAGCGAATGCACGAGGAAAGAATGGTAAGAAAGATATATGATGCAAGTGTTGACGGCGTCAGAAAGTGAGGGCGACCACGGAAGACGTGGCATGACCAGATTAACCAGATACTGGAAGATGGTCCTGTTAGAAGCCTGAACAAACGTCGAGCTTGCATGCGAAGATGTATGAATGTAGACGAAGCGAAAGTTGTATGTCAGGACAGAAGAGTATGGCGCTTTATCCTCTCTGCCTACCCCCACGGGGAAACGGCGTGATGGTAAGTTAGTTAGTTAGTTATATTACTCTAACTACTGACCCTCAGGAAACTAGGCAACACACTGGCAGAAAGCAACCGGTGATAGACGATCGTTGTTACTAAGTCCTGCGGAGTACTGTGTTATGACCGCTGAGCGACCTATGAGGCTATCTTTGAATTTAACAAAACATTTGTATAAACAGACTCATGGATTTTAGCATTTACGCGATTTTTACTGTATTGGTCGGGTGTTGATGCGCACACGCCGACGCAGCGTCAACGAGCGTCCCCCAAGTCCCAACGCTGAACGCTAACTAACAGCACGGAGCACGGAGCACGACCCGCGAGCGGGAATGTTCAATGTTTCCATCCTTCCTCCCGACCCCCCCAAATTTCAGTCATCTGACTCGATAACCCCTCGGTTGGGTTTGCGGCCGCCGCGGCGCCACCGTCCCCCGCGCCTTGCGTCCCGCTCGCGCGCGCCCACGCCGCCATGTGCTCGTCTCTCTGGCCCACCCCGTATCACGAGGGCCGGCCGCATCTACCGACTCGTCAAAATAAAGCCACCTCTTAAAAAGCGTCAATTATCGGTGGCGGTTGTGAACATATTCGCACGATTAGCATTCTCCTTTTCACTAGTGTCGAATAATTTACTAGGCTCTCGACGCGGTGCGGATGTTTCGCAATCGACACCGCTCTGCTACGAAAATGGAGCATTGGTATAAAAAGGGTGAAATCGTTGTGTTTAATTGTGAAAATTTTACTTTGATGTATATGTTCTTTTTTGTAAACGACGAATGACTGACTTACAGCTCTGACATTTACAGACGTCGTAGTACTCTCGCAAGGCCCTGTCTCTTTTCCTCTCGTACTGTTTCTAAACAAAATACGAGGAACGAACGTGGTGTCTGCACGCGTCTATTGTTTTGTCTCTTTCCGTCATCGTGACGTCGGCGTGAGTGCATCCTACTCTTGCATTTTCTCCCCACTCTGCGCTGTTCGGTGCGTTTACCTCGTGGTTACAGTGCGTCGCAAGTTCCTCTAGCGGTGGTTGTTATCGTTGATCAGTCGGAACCGCCGTTCTAGCTCCAGTTAAATATCGGACCGGAACCGTGACTCCAGTTAATTTGGAACCGGTTCCGAATAGTTCCGTGATTCCACGATGCCGTGATTCTATAAAGCAAAGGCAGCAATATGCAAACAATTAAAAAAATGTTTTGAATGCAGTCACCTAGGATTACTAATTGAAATGACCGGAGATTTTTCGGTTCGGTCCCAAAATTTTCTTATCCATCGCGAGGCGGGGGAGGGGGGGGGTTTGTATCAGTATTTCTTTTTATCTACATCAACTTCGCAAAAATTTCGCAATATTGAAAGAGTCACACTTCAATTTAAAATTTGAATGCGTAGTTTGTAGTGTGCACTTTAAAATGTAAAGTATGATGCAGCGCATATAAACAAAACTGTGCATTAGTAAAGATTCTGGAACAAATATTAATTAAATAATCCCTGTCTTAAGAAAAAGTTGATTCTTGCCGTAATTCGTCGCTTCGGCTAGATTTTTTATTTCCGCGTTTCTGTATACAACTTCATGTCAATGTTTATTCTAACACTTGTTTGCGCGCATCAGATTTGTTTCTTAGATCCAGACAAATCGAGAAAAAACTCGAAAAAAACTTGAACTGTGTATTTTCCTTCTGAAACCGTATAATTATAGAGGTTTATTTGGAAAACATTAATAAGTGGTTAAGTATAAGTCAAAAATGTTCAAGCAACTGTGACGTAATATCAATAGTAGGAGTAGGAGATATGCGACATCTAAGTTTGCATTTTTTCTCAATATTTCTGACTTATTTTTTGTAAAACGTTGGACGATCATTACAGTAACTCATGTCAAATGTGAAAAATTCATTCCTTTTAATACAAGACAAATAAAATAATAAAACCCGTCTAATTGGAAAATATTCCAATTAGAATTTCTGCAAGGTTTCCATTTGAGATGTATTAAGCCAATGGATTTTTCACAATCAATATTAGTTATTGTAATGATTGTTCAACTTTTTGCAAAAAAATAAATCAAAAATATTGAAAAAAAAATGCAAACTTTCATATTGCATAATTAGGTCAGGGCTGCTTGAACATTTTCGACTCATAATCAAGCAGGAATATAGTCCTGCGAGGTTAATAATGTTTTCCAAACAACACTGCATATTCGCCCATCTTTATGTCTGCCAGTTTTTTGTAGTAGTCATGTAAATTTTTCGCAGAATCCTGTGTGATACGAGAACTGCAGAAATAACTTGCAGACGAAATGTCATTTGTAGATATGACATTGTTACTAATTCTGTTGCTTGTACACAAAACTTTATTTGTGAATTCTCTTTCTCTTTTCTACGGTGAATTCGTGCTGTCAAATCACAATATGATCAACGTATTATGTTGAGTACTTTATTCTTGTCTCTTAATATTTTTGCTCCCTTTATATTAACTCATGGCGTCTGCTTGCTTGCTTTGACGTCTTGCCGTCGAAAAAACTTTGGATCGATTTTTAACACTTTTCCCGTGATCCAATCGAGCTGAAACTTTGCAAGCAGACTCGTGGCGACTATCAAGAAGATCTTTCTAATTTTCGTTAAAAAATAATAATAATTATAGTATAATTTTGGATTTTTAGAAATTTTAATGGTTTTTTCAGATTGGAATCATTACAAAATTTGATTACTACCAACGGCGGTCTGAAAACGTCACGGAATATTTAAAATTTGAATTACTCCGTCGGTAGGTATAATAGGTATTTCACTACGAATTTCGAAAATTTATGACTATTGGGTTCACAGATGATAGCACACTTCGGTTTTTTGGGAAGAAATCAAATAATAAAGAGATATTTTTAGAGATTTCTGACATAGATATTTGTCTAGACATGTTTCATTTTCAGTCAATCAATTATTTAATTACATGATGGTAAACTTAATTTACAAAGAAAGGGAGTAAAATAAAAACTTGGTTTTTATGGGTTAGTTTTTTATTTGAATTACTGAGTTCATTAATTATAATTAACATTACTAATTGAATTCGTTTCTGTTTACATGAATTCTTTTGTGTTCATTTATTTATAAAGAAAGTTCGTTAAATGTAGGTTTTTTAATATTTTATACGCAATATGAAAATGTTTATTTACGACGACGTTGCCATCGATGATGTCATTAAATGTTTGATTTACTTTTGTGAAAAGAAACGTACACTTGAAATCAGTCTTATTCCCTATTTAAATATGTATAAAACGTCTTCGAAATATATTGAAAAATATTGTCGTATTATATATAAAATATTTATTTATTTAGAAAATCCTTGTTTACGATACTTTTTATTACAGTGCAATTATTTTTGTGGATTAAAGTTACTCAGCATAGTACATTATATGCAGTTAAAAAATTACTAATGCATGTATACATTTTTAAATATAATACATAGTCGGTCACAGCGTAACCCAACTTTATACCTAACGTACGGTAGTTTGTAGTGTGCAGTTCACTCATAAACGTGTGAAGTGTACACTTCAGTATAATGTAGTACTACATTGTAGTACTTAGTAAAGAGCGGACCAGCGGACCATCACTAGTGGCTCTTCGGGCGCCTTCGGTGCTGGTCGTGTTCGCTGCGCGTGGTGCCGTCTTTTTTTTAGAAATACACACATCGGAGCGTGTCGATTGATCGGGAGTGGTTTTTATTGTGTTTTTAAATGTAGGAGATAATCGCGCATGCCGCGAATAACAGTCGAAAGTGTCCCGCTACACAACAGATTTTGATCGGATGTGATTCCAATATTAATGTGTGTATTTAGGAAAAGGCTGCAGGTAATTTTTTTTCAAGGAAATCTTAGTTATCAACATTTTGCGGGATAAAGATAACCCGACCCATTCTAAAAATAGGAATATTGTTATTTTGGTGATCGTTACCCCAACACTCAATAATCGATTTACGCAGATTTACGACAGTCCGCCTTACTTGGTGATTATTATTGCTATCCCGACACTCAAAAATAGACGGGACGTGTTTATTTGTGCCCGTGTAATAATGAATTTATTTACATTGACGACTTTTGCAATTGAACGTACAGGCCTTTCTGGTCTACCCAGTTAGTTAGCGATGTGTTGGGTGAGGGGAATGTGGGTTATACACATTTCACTATATAATTTAATGTCCTGATTACGAAATGAAAAATAATTCACAATTAAATAATAACTATTAAATAAAATATTGCATGTTAAAATTTCGATAATTATACCGTACATTCTGAATGTCAATTATTACTTTCAGAACCATAGAAAAAGGTATATAAAACAAAAAGCGCAAACCATGAATAATAATAAATATTATGAAATATAAATTATGTTTTTCACGACAGCACCAAATATTCACGCAAGCAATAAAATATAGAAAAATAATTAAGAATCTACAAATTCTTTGAAAAAAATATCATCAAAATAATCACATTATATTAATAAAAATAATCAAGATAATTTAAGGTAACAAAAATAACTAGTCTAAATTTAACAAACCAAACCTTATAACCTACCCTAACCTAATAACCTAAACAAACCAAACCTAATAACCTAACCTAACCAAACCTAATAACAAAAGCATTCAAACCATCAAAAATCAAGCCTATTAATAAAATACAAAAAGTACCTACTTTCAATATTCATCATATTTCTTTCGTCTATAAACATAAATTTGTCATGTAAACTTATACATTGTCTATGATTTACACTTTTTTCCTCAGATATTGCCTATGAATTGTCAAAATATACGGTACATTTTTCGAAACTTTCAAATGTAACATCTTATTTAATACTTATTATTTAAACATAAATTATCTTTCATTTTGTTATTCACACATTAAATAATATAGTGTATTGCTCATTTTTATTATATATGCAATGGAACGACGATCTTGAATTTAGCCGCTCCATCAATATTTGTAATTAAAAACCCAAAACAGGAAGCACAAATTTCATACTGCGTTTTTATGTCTGCATATGCGAATGTGCAACTTTTCTATACCCTACAGTTGTACAATGACGGCATATAAATCATTTAAAATTTAAATGTGTACACCAATATTTTGTTACACATTCATAGATTGTGATGCGAGCTCCACAATGTCTTGAGTGTTAAAAAAGGTTTGTTTATTTGATATCCATGTTTATATCATCAAGCAAACCAGTCGTTGCAATCTGGAGGTTTGTCTAAAATACAAGTTTTCGATGAATATTACATAAAATAAGTATTATATTGTTTTGAAAGTCGGTAGAAATCAGATTCTTTCCACATCTTTGCTAATTTCTTCACCCAGAATTCAAATATTAAATTAAAGCATTTGACAGATGTCTCATCATTTCTGTATTTTCGAATGTTGGGGGTAACAATCATCAAATAACAATATTGTTATTTTCAGAATAGATCAAAATGACTATGAATAATATATAATAATGTAATAATGAATAAATAATATTGAAAATTTATATTAAAAGTGTTGAAATGTATAAATTCATGGAAAGGAAAAGTTGGCAACTGTGCGCTTACAAAACTAAAAATATATAATTGTTGCAGCGGAGTGGCGGTCCTGAGCAGCTGCACGGACTGCAGCGGAAGCAGCGGGAGCGACATCACCGAGCCCGGCAGCCCCTCGTCTTCCAGCTCGGGCTGCGCGTCCGAGGGCGGCGGCGCGGGGCCCAGCAGGCCTGCCTGGCCCTGGGTGGCCAAGCGGCCCCGCTCCCTGGCCGTCGGCAACTCGCACACTGAGAATGCAGAGCCGCCTGCGCCCGCGTCCGCACCCGCCGCAAACTACAATAACAACATCTTAGTCAGCACCGAAGAGCGCAAGGGTGACGCGTGGACGTCTCAGCACTGCTGCGGGCGGCAACCCTCCGCGCCGGCGGCAGACATGCCGTCGGCGAAGCTGCCTGCTCCCCAGCCGGCCGACTGCCTCTCGCAGATCCCCAAGCACATCATCCACAAGGCTGCTCACCAGCAGGCTGCGGCCAAGAACATGACGGCGGCGGATAGCAAGTCCCGGGAAGACAAGGTCAATCAACTCAAGATCCAGCAGGGCAGGATCACCGAGTATTTCAAATCCCAAATGAAACCCAGCAACGGTCTAAAGCGGGACATCGCTGCGTGGATAACCAGAGCTACGGACGGAAAGAGCAGGGTTGCTCAAAATGGAATAACCAAAGCGGCGTGCGAGGCCAATGAAAATCTAGAGAAGTACATTTCTTATCTTTCTCAAACGCTGAATCCAAAAGTTTTGCTCAGTTCCAATGTAGTTGACAAGAAATTTATAGACACGCAGAAGAATTCGACAGAAACTCCCGATCATTTGAATAAAATGAATCATCTTTCTCTGCAGAAGTTGGAGCATGAAAAAAAACCACTTCCCGGTCTGAATCCAATCCAAAATTCTAAAAGTACTTGTAGGCCTCTAATTGTTCAGAAGACTGATGTTAGTAAGATATCCACTGAATTTGGAAATAAACCACAAAAAGAGTTCAAAAGTAGGGGAACCGGAACTACCAAACTGAATGGGAAGAGAACGAGAACAATGGACGCCAAGAAAGCTCTGGCTCCCAAAATAACCAAAACTAAATGTTCTGACGTCAGTTCTCAAGCCCCCCAGAAGCCAGAGCTGAATCCCGAATCCACCGCAACCCCTGATTCTTTCAATCTAAATAATTGTATTCTAACAAATAGTGCCCAAGAAACTAATCCAATATCTACTTCATCAAATCTGTTGATAAATACTCCACACAATACATCTTCAAATACTACAAATTTATCATCAATACACGATCACATGCGACACATATTTATGAAACTACCTGCGGCAGAAATCAAATCATCTGACACCGATTTATCTAAATCCATGTCTAGCGAGTTTAAAGAAGTAGATAGAGTGCCTTGTTTTAATCGCCAGGCGCAAGTTCATAATTCTAATGTGATAACAAGTAATCCTATTGAACCTCATAGAACCGAGAGTGTAGTTAATTCGTTTCAAACTAATTCATCTGTCACCAATATAACAGTGCCTCAACCGACTGTCATGCTCACCGCCATCAGAATACCTCAGCACAACCTGCAACATCAATTGGCACATTCCGAGTCGCCCAACGGCAGGACTAGCGGACACATCAATATAACTAATCCGACTAAAATCAATGGCCAGTTCATGTTGCCTATGGTACAAAATATTAACGGTGCTCTTGTGCAAATTCCTAACTTGGTCACCAAGATGGGTCAGAATACCGTGCTTCCACTTTCTACACAAAATCTTATACAACGAACAGACAATATTGCGAATCAGCAGACGACACAAATGTTCATTAACGGTACGATTCTTAAAATAAACGGTCCCATGCATCCGAATCTTCCTGGCCTCATAGCCAAGCAGATGACAGCTACCACCACGACTAATGTGTCGTATACGGTGACACAGAAGAACATATCTACAACTATGCCCACTGTGATGGTATCAAAACCCAATTTCACTATGAATCTTAACCACCCTATGTTTGTTTCTTCGTCTGGGTTTATTTTGAACCCGGTCGGTAGTGTAGTTACTACACAAACAAATACAGGGATACCGCATGTTCAACAGACGTTTAATGGAAATATGGTATTAACAACTCCCGTCCATTCGAATGTACACATTAACCCTAACATTAGCAATAATATATCAGGGTTGCCCATGCCTACCTGTAGTATACCAATTTCGCCTTTGAAGATAGGCGATTTAAACCGCGTATTCATCACCCCCGCCCGACCTCCTTTGCCAAAAATGTCTTTATCTAGTGAATCAGTTTCAAGTGCCGTAACAAGTTCAAAAACAAACATTGTCACATCAAGTGTTGAAAAGGGGAGTGTTCAAAAAGTAGACTTTTATGTGTGTAACTCTACAACCAAACATTCTGTGCCTAAACTAGATTCCATTGTTGATAATATTGTTTCTCGAGCTGCAGAACCTATCAGGAGAATACCAAACAGCATCACCTGTGCTAAGAGTGACACTCTTAGCACTAGAAGCGATACAGACGACAAATTAGACAAAAGTACGAAAGCTTTATCACCGAGGCTAAGTAGGGATGACTCCACAGATTCAATAGCTGATGAGCTGGAGGTCAGCAAGACGGATACGAGTTCTCTTATACTCGATGACAGTAAATCCAGTCCAGAAGCGGTGAGCCTAGATCTCACTGTTACTAGTGAAACACCATCCATTGATTCGCCTGTAACTGAAACAAGTAAGGATATTGATGAAGACTCTTGTCTCACCATCAACACGAGTATTAGGGAAGAGATAATAAGTTGTCAGAAGAGTCCAATTCTCTCCCAACCAAAAACTATAAGGTTTCCCGTTAAGAAACACTCCCACAATGACTCGAGAAATAGGGCTAGTATTAGATCGACGTCTTCGGAAAATAAACTCTGTAGATGGAATGACTGCACACTGTGCTTTGAGGACAGCTCTGATTTATTGGAACATTTGCAGGTGAATATGGATATATTATTATTACTCTCAGCTTGTAACTTTGCTAACTATATTAGGGCTCTCCCAGATAATTAAATAATAAAAATGAATAATTTATGATGTGCCATTTTGTAAAAATTAATTTTCAAGGGCGCTTTAACAAAAATTGTATTATCTGGAATGATGGAACACTTTCCATATTTATTAATTTAATTTGGCTATGTAAAATACATTGCGACGGCTCCCACATATAATATCGTAACCCACAAAATGCAATTTTATAGGAAAAGCATTTAAACATATTTTCGCTCGGTATAAATCTAAATATTGGCCATTTTTTTTTAATTTCGTTCCATTATTTTATTTTTTACTGTAGTTTAATAAATAATCACAAAAAAATCGAAATTATTAACGGTTTTTGTAGAAAAGCACATACAATATTATACTTCGGAAAAGACGCAATGTAAAATATCGTAATATATGGGTTATTTTTAAATTTTTTTTTTATTATTATTTATTTAGTTATTTGATTCTTAAGTACGACGTACATAATCATAAGAAGCACTAACGATAGTATACCTTATTTAAGAGAAACGATTCTTGACGTTTCGTTGAATGCTTAATTCAATCAATATATCATCAGGAGGACGACTTTTACCCGCGGAAGTGGAGGCTTGTTATTTAATATACTAACATAAAAGTACATAATTATCTGGTTTGCAATTAAGTATTTTGGTCTCTTTCGTGCAAACATCGCTGTCGGTTATTATTCTATAAATCTCTTGTCTTTGTTTCAGTTGTACATGATGTTGATCTTGTTTCTGAAGCTAAATTACATATTTTTGCGCTTTATTCAGCTTCATATTTTGATTTTCTACTTTCGTGGGATCCATTTTTGAAAATAGGAATAAAAAGATGCTAATAAAAAAAAAAGAACCCACACAGCGAATGTCTGTCAATCGTAATTGACACTTACGTAGCTACCTTTCGCCTATTTTGCCCTGCGAATATTATCGTAATGATCATACGACAGTATACTTCGTAAAAAATATGTGTTTGAGATATGATAAAATGCGTATGAAAAAACATTATTTATTGCAAAATATTTTTTCTTTCTTGTAAATAAAGAAATAATGAAATACGCGAAAAACTCAAAATACTCAATTTGTGGGTTGATATTATATGTAGGTCGATTGCAAGATGTTGCGCCAGTTTTGAGTGGATAATTTTTCAGTCTTTTAAAAATTCAATTTTTGTCATGTAATAATCATCATAAATATAATTATTTCTACACAAATATTGTTGAGAAGCATTAAAATACATTATTTTTTCTTTTTCAAATAACTGCCTGCTGTAAGGAAATTTTTAAGCGAGCCCTTTTCACTCACTTACATTTAGACTTTTTAGACCACAATTTTTTAAATTTGTTTGGTTATGAATGGATTTTGTGACCATCTAATCAGTTATTAAGCGGGTTAAATGATATTTCCAGGAGTCGCATGTGAATTCGCAAGCGGGTCGCGAGACGTACACTTGTCTGTGGCAGGGATGCAAGGTTTACAGTCGGCCCTCCTGCTCCCGCTGCTGGCTGGAGAGACACGTCTTGTCGCACGGGGGCAACAAGCTCTTCAGGTGTATCGTCGATGGCTGTGGACAGAGATTCAATACTCAGGTACACATCTGACTGAATCAATATATGAGTTAATATCAATAATAAAATTAATATCCACTTTCACTTTAGTGTGATGCGGCCGTTTCGTTCCATCCTTGGGGGTTGATGGTTTCTACTGGATATTGCTGCCTTTACTTTTTGCACCATGAGAATATTGCTGTTATTGTTTTTATAGTGATTGGAAGCGTGATGTTGGAAGGGAAAGAGCTATATTTTATATAAAATTTCCAATTCAGCACATTCTAAATTGGTAATTCTCGGTGACTGCATTCAAACATTTTTTTTTGGATATCGGTGCCTTTTCTTTTATACTCCATATATATCTATATATATATATATATTATATATATATATATGAGGGTATCTAAAAAGTTTCCGACCTAACAAAGATACAAGACGTTTTTTCTTTAAATTTATTTCTATTTTTCTACGTAGTCTCCTTGTAAGTCTACACACTTCTTCCAGAGATGCTCCCATCTCTTCAACCTGTTCAAATAGTACTCGGCGTCTTCCTCTGCAAAATAATTGTTTACGAAGGTGATGGCCTCCTCATTTGACGAAAATCTCTGTCCTCCGAGCGTAGTTTTTAGATAAGGGAATAAAAATAAGTCGCTTGAGGCAAGTTCAGGTGAGTAAGGAGGGTGGTCAGGCAGTTCAAAACGTAATTTGTGGATTTTTGCCATGGCAACTGCTGAGGTGTGAGGCGGCGCACTGTCTTGGTGAAACAGAATTTTTTTCTGCAAATCATTTCAGCTGTTTTCCGCAATTTCTACCTTTAGTTTGCCAAGTAATGATGCGTAGAGTGCTCGTATAATGGTTTTTCCTGTTTGAAGGTAATTGATTAAGATAACTCCACGACTATTCTGAAAAACAGTCGCCATCATTTTCCCAGCTGAAAAAACAGTTTTTGTTTGTTTTTGGAGCCGATTCCCCGTTCGCAGTCCACGTTTTTGACTGTATTTTTGTTTCGGGTATAATGGTATATCCGAGTTTCATCTACAGTAATCAGTCGGCACCAAAACTCTTGATTTATTGCGCCAACAGAGCGTTAATAATGTTTAGTCGAACACGTTTTTGGTCTAACGTGAGCAAACGTGGGCACCCAAAGTGCGGACAGCTTTCTCATGCATAAATCTTTATTCAGTATGTGACAAACACGTTCTTTGGACATATTCATAACCTCTCCTATCTCTCACTTTAATTTAATGATTGGTACAAAAACATGGGTACATGTTTTATACACGATTGGTTCAAAACAATGAAGGGTTTTATAATGTATCACATAGAGTTCGAATATATGTTTATAGACGCTAGCTAATCCTGCCATCACCATGTTTCGACATTGAAGTGTAGGTAACGGCTTATCCTATACACAATCCAAGAATCAGTATTCCAGATACATCACCTGCCCACCTTTTCATCTATCCTATAGCATATAAATGTAAAGTTATTAAACCTGATGTGTGATGAGATGTAGAAAACAATTTTATTATGAACTATGCCTAATGGTAACATTTATTTAGAGGTGCGGTAAAATCCATTTCATCCGATAAAAAAGTATTGTTGGAGGTCTATGTAAATGACTTTTTTTTATCAAGGATATAGTGTAGAATTAGCTGGACGTCAGAAAAATCTGTGGCGCCTTATATGTTATTGAATTATAATTCCATGTTGATACAACCTAAACCTCTAGAACCATTTTACCATCATATATTTGTGTACACACATACTCATGAGTAGTTTTAATAATATAATTATCTAGTATAATATACATATTTACACTCACACACACGTACACTTACTACATGACACAGTCATATTCACACATCAACTTACTACACGACTACTTGAATTACTATCTAACCTACACACATACTGTATTTACCCCATGTAAAATTAGAATTGCTTGTAATTGGCTAAATATTCTGTCAATGGCTGTAAGAGAAACCTGTTAATGAAGAATAAAACATATAAAAAAATAAATAAAGTAATTATTTATTGTTCTTTTTCAGCTTTCTTTGCACAGGCACGTCAACAGCCATTTCACGGAGCAAGGAAGTAATGCTAGCAGTGCGAGGAAATCCTTGGATAACGGGGCACCTAAACTGATCAGAAGGAATGGTAAAAAGCTGCGCTACAGAAAACAGCCCTGGTCGGGTAAGCATTGTATGTCTGTTTCATTAGAACATTGATAGAAGATTGAGCTCCAGCTTTAAAACAAATCTGCCTGAAGATTCCTCGTCGCATTCTTTATTTTATAGTGAAATATTCCTGTATACGTAAACAAGATTCTCAAAGTTTTTTGTGTCATATATTTATAGGCTAACATGAAATGGAAGCCTCATAAATAAATACCTTGGTCAAAAGAGTTAGAAAAATATATATATATGTATGTATATATGTATATATATATATATATCCATTGGACTTAAATATTCTGTCACCTAAGATAATTAAAACTGTGTATTATGCTTTGATTCAATCTCTAGTCAGCGAATAGTGGAGAGCGTTTTTAAATTTAAATGTTTATCAGTAAATTGCATTTTTGTCCTTGTTTACTGTGCGAATTTTGTGAAGGCTATCGCGATTGTGGCAACCAATGACCTTTGCGATGTGTATGGAGAAGATGCACCTCAAGTTCGATTGACACTGGGGTTTCATTGGCAAAAAAACCAAGAACTAGGCTTTCTTCTAGTCTGAAGACGATGTGTTGTGATGGTTATAGCCGACGCTGAACCACATCAAAATACCAGAGAGATTGTGTTAAAGATGGAAATCTATGTTGAGGCATCTCAATCAACTGTGGTGAGGCATCTGAAATGCGTAGGGATGATTTTGGGATGTTGCGAAACAGAAAGGGTAGTTTTCACCAGGGCAACGCACGATCACATGTGGCGTTGATGGTCCGGTGTAAACTCAAGGAATTGAATAGGGACATTAAGTACCCATCTTATTTTTCAGATCTTGCTCCTTCTGATTATCACTTATTCAGGTCACTGTAATTTTTTTAAGACAAATGCATACAATAACACAGGTAAAAACATCTCTTGACTTATTTTTTGCAACAATGCCACAAAAATTTTACTTCAGTGGGATAAATCGCTACTTATCATAAATAAGGCCTATTCCAAAATATTTAATTTTTCATTTAAGGACATAACTATGCCTCGGAACATTCCAATGTTTATCGTGAATAACAATTTCATTGTTTTTATTCATTACAGCTGTTCTTGCCCGGCATTGCACGGGTTGAGGATTAAGTTAAAAATAAGATCGTGAGGGGAAACAAAGGTTCCATTGTTTTGCAAAGTCTCTAAAAAAAAACATGTTTCCATGTAATCTAGGCTCGAATGGATGGGATGTCCGGGGGAGGAAATGTGGCCTTTGTTTACCAACAGGTCTTTAAGAATATTTATGCATAATTCGGTAGAACAGTACAGATTTGCATTGAAAATATACCAGGGCGGGAAGAAGGGGTAAAGGGGAAGGGTGGAAATGTTGCCTCTGTTACCCGACGGGTCCAGAGAATAAACGGATAAATAAACAACGTATATTTGTACAGAAAATATATCAGGTGAGGGGGTGGAGTAAAAGGGGAGGGGGGAAAATTGTCTTTGTTACCCGCTGGGTCTAGGGTGGGGAATAGGAAATAAATTTCGCTTATGTTATCCGTCGGGTCCCAAATAATAAGTATGCAAAATTACAGGTACAGATTTTGTATTGAAAATATATCAGGGGGAGGGGGAAATGTCACCCATGTTATCCGCAGGGTCCTAAATAATAAGTAACCAAAAGTTGGGTCAGATCGGTCAAACGGTACAGATTTGCATTGAAAATATATATAGAGAGGTGAAAACATTATTCATGTTATCCGACGGGTCATAAATAATAAGTATGCCGAATTTGAGTCAGATCGGTCAAACATTACAGATTTGCATCGAAAAATATATCAGGGGGAGGGGAGAAGCGTCGCCTATGTTACCCGCCTGCTCCTAAAGAATAAGTGTGCAAATTTTGAGTCCAATCGGTCGAACAGTATAGATTTGCATTGAAAATACATTATGGGGAGAGGAAGGGGTAAAATAGAAGGGGGGAAATGTCGCCTATGTTACCCGCCGGGTCCTAAGGAATAAAGTACATGTATAAAATTTGAGTTGAATAGAACAAACGGGGTAGATTGTACAGACAGATAGATATTGAGTTTTATAGGTATAGATAGTGTGTGTTGCTTTTAAGTCCAACAGCGCTGTTTCACAAAAAAAGCTTTTTTTTTGGTATCGTTATAAATATTTTGTCTCATACCAATATAAAGGTAGGTATCGGGTTTTTTTTTCCAAATAATTTGTGCAAATTCGAATGGAACGTAGTGTTGTGTCAAAATTACAAAGCGATAATCAATCAATATATTTATTGCTGTCTTACAAAGACAAAATTATATTTTTATGGGAAAGTAGGTATAGAAGTCCTTGGGTGTACATAGGGCTTACGACTTGTCGTACGGCTGGCTTAAGTGATCACTTTACACAATGTAACATTCGCCATTTCCACCCGTGATAGAATACCATGTCTACTAAATTTTTGGAAGTTGTATATATTTAAATTATACGGCATGTTTCGTATATGTGTTGCAATAATCCTCAGCGCGGCCGGCAACCAAAGCTTTTTTATTCTCCTTAAAATTCGAATTACGCGAACTAAAATGTATTGATTTATGGCGCAAGAGGCTAAAAAATATTTCTAATTACGAATTTCTGGGGTTTTCGAATTATCAAGGTTAATCTACTATGAAATTCACATTTTGGGACTTGTAAGTTTTAAAAATCTCTAATTATGGCGAATTTCAAATTGTCGGGGTTCGAATTAACAGGGTTTTACTGTATATAGATTATAGAATATAGGTATCATAAAAAGTAATTTGTTGAATTTTTTATTGCTATAATATATTCGAATAATTTTGATTGATTTTTGAGTTGGGCCATTATTCATGATAGGCAGCGAAATATGCTCGTAGGTGAGAGAGACAGTTATAGGAAATTATATTATTGATTAAAAAACTTAAAAAATGACCGAATAAAAAATATTAATTTCTCATAAAAAAACATCAAAACATTTGCATCAATTTAATGTCAAGGAATGTCATAAAGCCATTTTGTGTCATGTCAATAATGTATGCATAATTACTACTGTCAATGCCAATATGATGCACATATTTACAAATACAGTCGAACTCGGTTATAACGAGTGCGACGGGACCGACTAAATTTGCTCCTTATAGCCGGGATTTCCTATATCCGGGATAGGTAAATTTTGTTGTACAGTTTTTTAAACTAATAATCGAAATACTATATAATTGGACTGTAATAGAATATCTATGATTTTATTTACTCGTATAGAAAATCTTCATTTAATGTCATTAGGTTGGGGTAGGCAGAGATGACACAAACACATATGTAATTAAAATAAAATATTTAATTAAAAAAAAACTAATAAACTTTTGCATAAACAATATTTTGGCGATTTTTAAAAACAATCCAGCCGTACATTTAAAGTCATCTCTTTCAAATTGTTTAGCGAATTTTCCCGCTTGCACCTTAAGTATTGGTTCGTCAATGGAAAATCTAACGGATCTTCGGGTACAGAACCATTTCAGCAATGGTTTGTCAACGTCAGTAAGTTCACACTTTATTTTTTTTTTTGATCGTGTGATGTTATTTTCAAGAGCAGCCAAATAAACATCCTTATTTTTCCAGAGCGATGAAACTGTAGAAGACGGTAGTGAAAACTTTTTACAGGCTTTTGGCGCCGGGTTCTATTTCATGAATAATTTCAACTTTTTTGCGAACCGAGAGACACTTTAGTTTGTTAGTGGAAATGTTTCCGATAGAACAATTCGCGTTTAACTGATTAGGCCTTTAAATGATAATACAGTAAACTGCATAAAATAAACATGTTGGAAACCCCCAATAATCGGAGTTAAATGACCAATAGCCTCGACCTTCAGTTCGTCAGCATTCTTTATGAAAAGAATGCCGATGAACTATTGTTTGCCTGCGAACGTGGCATTTTCGGACACACAAGTTTGTTTATATCGTAAAATGGACTGTAATTAATTGTGAGCTGCTTTAAAAGAAAAGTGAATAAGTTCACTGTTAAGAGTACGTATTTGTTTTTTTTTCTGTAACCCAAAAAAAAAATGTATGCGGAGTTTCTAAAATTTTCTCCGTATATCCGGGAATCGCGCTCCTTATAACCTAGTACAATTGTATGGGATTATGCGCAAGTCAAAATGAATTCACAGTTTTGCTCATTATAGCAGAGATCTCCTTATATCCGAGCTCGTTATAACCAAGTTCGACTAATACCTACCTCCTGAAATAATTGTCTTGAAACAGAATATTTATCTATTTTGTCAATTTAAAGATGAGTACTTATTATCATTCCAGCTCGTATATTTGACTTCTTTGATGCTGGAATAATGGAGGGGCTGCAGTATCGCGTGGTGCGCTCCTCAGAGTGGCGCGTGGGTGCTGCTGCGGGTGCGGGGGTTCCGCTGTACCAACGGGAGAGAGGGCCGCACTGTATCACCATGGCTGCCACTGTGCTGGCCAGGAGATTACATCCGGAATTCCAACATCACGAATGCCTTGTTTCGTGGACTCCTAAGGATGTGTAAGTTTTTATTATATTCGAAATAATAGTTTTTTTTTTGTTAGTGATTAATATTAAAATAACTGTTTAAAAAAACAAAGATAGTGTTTTATTCATAATTGTTAAAATGGATTTCCACAAAGTAAACGTATCCACATTCAATTACTTAAAAGAAATAGTTCTGCCTGGTGGATAATCAAAATTTATGGGTTGGCCATGTTCTGAGTACTGAGAACTCTAAAACTTGTAAAGGTTGCAGAGATTTACCTCGAGATAGGGAAACATGGAATTGTGCAGGGCTAAATGTAAATCATGTAAATATCTCATTATGACTGATATTTTTTTTTTTTTTAAATCTCTGTTTACTAGCCCTTTAATTGCCATGAGCGCATTTACGCACCAAACCATGAGTTTGATCACTTTTTGACTTGCAGAGACAGACTTAAAGACAATTTTCAGTGTTGCATATTTAAAGCCAATCTGCTGTGTACGGACAATAATTCTCAGCATTTTGTAGATGGTTAATCCTTATAGTGCTGTACTAAAGCCTACCATTTACTTGTGTGATAATAACATTTTTAAAACTGGATTTATCAGAGTAAAAAATAGATCTGTTGATTGCAAATTACATAATGTAATATTGACTTATCATTGAATGATAAAAAAATAATGAAGAAAAATTTTATGTTTCAGATTACCAGACGAATGGTTACCGGAAAAGGATTTTGTACCAATGAAGAGTGTCCGAATAACGCATTTGAATCCCGCAGCTAAAGATGTCCTTTACTCTGGATTCTGTTCCTCGTATCGTCATTCTCCTCAGCAACCGAGAGATTTCAGCCGACAGGCCACAGAGAAGATTTCACCAACAAAGCCAATTAATGGAGTTTGTATAGCGGCCATTAAGAAGAGCCCGAATTCTCTATATTGTCACAATAATAATGCCAAGACTGATAGCTTAAATACAAACATTGCCAATAAGGATGTATCCTCAATGAACGTGGTGAATGGTGTGCACGCTAGTTTAAGTGTAAGTTTAACGGGGGCCGCCAAGAGGAAGCAGGGAAAGCGCTATAGCAGAGAGGCTGCCTTCAGACTGTAGGCTGGTGAATGGGGAGGAAGGAGGAGTGAGAGTGGGAGAGTGAACATCCCGATGTTAAGCTCGTAGAGTGCACCGGTGGGAGTGATCACCAGAGTTTTGTCTCGACCACAATGGCCTTTTCGATGTATAAATTAATATCAAGATGCCACTCTGCCTATGCCGTAGGATTGTTACGGATTAGTTTTCAGTTTAGCTTATACTAAGGGTTCACTGTATTTTGTTTCGTGTTGGAATTATTACAGTTAAATCTCTTTAGAAACTTTTAGTCATTGTTGACTGCCCAATAGCTACATTTAAGTGAAATTATGTTTCTCACAGATTGATAAGACTGAAATTATTGTATTATATAAATAATATCGAAAATAATCGTTAACATTTTCAAATTAAAACAAAAAAATTTAAGACTTAAATTTCATTGGGTTATTTTTAGTTTAACAAGTCATTTTTAGAGCATCGGCGTAACTCTCATGCGAGTATTGTATAATTTTCATGTAAGTGAAAAAACTTGCATCGATCACAACTGCCATCATCGTCAATATTGTGTCATGTAATTATACCCAAAGTTGTGTAGTGTAAATAGCGGAGATTGTACAGAATTAAGTGTATTTAACATATTTAAGACAAGGACATACATTTTTTGTATTCATATAGAGATCTCATGATTCTGATGATTAATTGTAATAAAATTTTTATTGTATTATTTTCTATACTTTTATGCACAATGTAATGTAATAATATGGAGTGAAATTAAATTGATTATGTGTAAAGCCTCTTGTTCCCACTGCGTGTAATGTTGTAAGATATAGGTGCGGGGGCGAGGGGTGCTTGGCTGCTTAGAGTAGCCGCTACGCCTAGGGTAGAGGGTCAGATGTGTGGGATTGGAAACATGTTGAAACAACCAGCTCATACACAAACACACTGCCAAATTGTGTACAAGTGTAGTCTTTTATCATTAGAATATTTTATCATATATATATATATATTTATATATATATATATATACATATATTGTGCTAGTTTAGGCTCATAAGTTTTAGTAGTCCAATATTTTCATAACACTGATGCGATGGAGACAGTATCATATCAGCTCATTCTTACCATCAAAACCTTTTTTTTTACAATTTATAATTAATTTTACTACAAAGCAAACATTGGTTCAGTTCTTTACCATTCCTTCTGGGTCTTGTACCTGAGACTATATTTTATATAAAATTGCCTGTCGGAACACTGGTATGGTGCCCGTCTGTTCAAATATCACTAATAACGTATTGATCTCGGATATTCCTCTGTGCAGAATAAGTCTGCCATGTGGGACTCGGTTTATAGACGACTTTCACTTTATGCGAGTTACAATATTAGTTAGTTAATAATCTTGTAGTTTTAAATAATTATTTTCAATTGATATTCACTTTTATAAAATGAGTTAGCCGAATTTTTATTTTAGTTTAATTTACAATATAGACAATAAATCCATTTCAAAACATGCCCATTTTTGACCAATTATTTTTCCACTTGAGCATTTATTACGTAAGGAAAGTTTATGTATTTTTTTTCACTAAAGGATTTTTTAAATTTTATCACACGTAAAATAGTAAATCCATATCTCAATTTATTTATTTCAAATATTTTTTTATTCTATTATTTAATGAAAAATAATTTATCGGAATATTCTGTTGTACGTAACACTTGCCACAATTTTTCAGAGACTAATAGATTCCTCTTAAATAATTATACTTTTTTTTTTAAATCATTCTTGTTTTGACTTTTTTTATTAAAATTTTAATAATTTCCAACAATGTAAGAAGCTGATTATCAACCATTGAGTATAATAATTATTTTTTTAGTATTTTATTTATGATTATTAAAAAAAATTCTTCGTAATATATAATAAATATTTGTAACCAGTCAATATTTATTTTATTATTTGGAACTGATATTTAATTTTTGTATGCAAAATCAATCATTGTAAAAATATATAGGCTACGAAGGGTTAAAGGCATAATCATATTTGTATATCCAGAAGTTGCTTCACACTTAGATAAAATTTTTAATGAATCATTGTAAAACGCTGCTAATAATAAAAGTCGTTCATCCTTCTGCGTGTGACTTTTATTATTAATGGCTTATCCAAGCGCACATAGTACATACTTGGAACTCATCTGACTCATCACTTGCATGTAGTGGCGTGCAATGTCATAATATTATAGGCTTATATTATAATTAATAGTCATAATATTAGCTTAGGCTGTCACTGACTATATATAAAATAAAATACTATACAGGGTGTGACAAAGCTTGTCCACAATACTTTACAGATAGATTCCTGTCTAAATTATGAGTTGAAAATGTTCAAGCAACTATGTACTAGTATCAATAGTTATGGAGATAAGCGCCATCAAAGTTTGCATTTTTTTTCAATATTTATTATTTATTTTCTGTAAAACATGAACTTTCATTAAAGTATTGAAAATTAAAAATTCATTCACATTAATATAAGTCAAATAAAATGATTAAACTGTTGCATAAAATTCTGGTTCAAGTTTCTGCAATATTTGTTAAATTAGCATATAATTGCAAATTATTGACAAGCAAATTGCACACAAAACATTTAATATGTCAGAAAATATGGAATTAGTAACAGTGTCATACCTGTAAGTTAAAAATGTTGTCAGGTTTTCACAGCTGTTCAGAATCTTCTGCCGTGTATATGTGACCTCTTTGACCGACGTTTCGGATCCCATTGCAGCCCTGCATCAGGGGATCCGAAATGTCGGCCAGAGAGGTCACATAACACGGCAGAATATCCCAGAAAACTATACACAGAAGATATCTGTAAGTGTCGTGCGCGCAATTTTCACTAAAATTTAGACCTTTAGAAGAAACATTATGGTATGAAAAATTTATTTCCAAAGTACATAAAATTCGCAAATGTAAAAATAGTTCAAATATAATATAACAAACAATTTTGATGTGTGAAAACAAGTAAAATAGGAGAAGCATTGGTATGAAATTGTATACAAAAACAGTCGAGAATAAAATCTCTTAGCCGTAGCGGTGTGTTATGGCTAGAATTTAAAATTCTCTTTTTCATAAGATAAAGGATTATTTGGTTAATGTGTTTCCCAGAATCTTAAATAGTGTGCAGTTTTTTTTTTGCTCGTATGCGTTGCACGCCACCGCTTCCATGTGACATCATGAGAAGAGTGCTCGGCCCACACTTAGATAATAGATAGCTCCTTGGTGTACCCACCTCAAGGAAATATATAAAATTGGTTAATATGCCCTTAAGTAAGACACTGCCCTCAACATATTATAATAAGATATTAATTTGAAGCAAAGGACTTGACAATACGAACAATATTTGAGGAAGTAAAACCTTCAAAATTTCCACAAATTTTTCCTTTCCATTTAATTACTTATTTTACATTTGCATACTCTTATCTATAATTTTTTTGTTTCAGAAGTAAGTCTGTAGAACACCATGTGAAAACACACATGAAAATAACAATGAAAATTTCATTTACCCCGTCTGACAAGATAACGAAAAAATATTTGAACACATATTATTTATACTTAATGGTCCCCTTAAATAAATAATCAATAATTTTACCAATAAATTATATTAAATCATTTGAACACACAGGTGTCTCATAGTTAGTAGCAAAAACTTAAAGAGGTGGATTTCTGCCTTGATAATGAGTCAAGCAACCATGACCAAATATGTATCAACCAAAGTTGATGATCAGTAGTTATGGAGATACGAAATATCAAAGTTTGCATTTTTTCTTATTTTTTGCAAAAAAATTGAACTTAATTGAACTAATTGAAATATCATTACAGTAAACCGATTATGAAAAATTCATTTGCTTCAATACAACTCCAATAAAATGATAAAAACCTTCCAATAATGAAAAATATTTTTTTTACAATTATTTTATTTAAGGGGACCATTATGTATAAATAATAGGTGTTCAAATATTTTTCCGTTATCTTATCAGACGGGGTAAATGAAATTTTCATTGTTATTTTCATGTGTGTTTTTGGTAGTTTACCCCAAGTTGATGAAACAGCTCACTAATTACATTAAATTGAGGTAAATGTAATATGTAGTGTAGATAGAAGCACATATAAATATTATCTTTCGAAAGGTCTCGGATCGTGTTCAGTCTTTTACCCTTCAAACATATTTTGCAAGTGCCATACGTGTAGATTATTGTACTGTTTGTCAGATTTATTTCTTTGTTAATGAAATCATATTCATCAATATATCAATGAAGCACCACCACTCACAAAATATAATTTTAAATAAAATCTTTTTCTCAATTGGTAACTTGAATATCAAAATTTTTCAGCAATATTTAACACCCGCAGAACTATTATTGCTACAAGTCATTACACTTTTTGTTTCAATGTATCAACAGCTTGTCAGTGAAATGATTTTTTTTATGATAAGGAATCAATTTTTTTTCCTACTGTGTATGTATTAATTTTTTTTGTGTAAATTTATCCAAAAATATTTTTTTCCTTCCAGAATTGAGTTATAATAGTAATAACAGTCTTATTACCAACAAACCAACAAAATAATAAATAATTAAGTTTTGTACCAATACATCATCACCGCATTTTTCATGTTAGTTTGAATAAAGAGCCGACACCTTTTATTATTCAATATCGTTATGTACATTTCATAGACTGATTTTTTTACTGAAAATAATATTTATAAATCTCAAATGGTAATTAATGTGGACAATTTACAAATTAATTTAGATTGAATAAAATTTTCTTTCATGACAAGGTAGTAGAGAATAATGGGATTGTATACATTTTGCATATAATCAAAATATTTGTGTACTATAACCAAAAGTTGTGTAAGCGTAAGTAATGTATAAAATATTGGTCACTGTGTAGAATGTGATTCTAATATAAGGTCGACAGTATGTATAAGAATCGGAATACCACTGTAAGTAGGAAAATATTTTTATTAAGACTAGAATGTATGTTTTATTTTCTAAATTTACACTGAAATGTTAAGGTATATTTGATACTTTTTGCAAATACCTTTTTTCTCAATGTATTGTCTGACCAAATCGGGAATATGTATTTTATGTAAATGAAAAGTGTTCCAGACAAGTTGACATTTTGACTGTATTTTTGGTTGAAAATCATTTATTATTATTGTATGGCGAATATAGCCGGAAGATTCAGTAAAATCATATTTTTGGGGTAGAAAGATATTGCGCTCGGTGATTGTACAGTTAACCCTTTATCTTCTAGACTTTATCTACCAGACAAAATGGACATGTTGTGCCATGTTCTTTTTCATATTGTCAACTTTATCATGTTGCGAACACGTTCAACAAATTTGATATCAGTAAGTAATTGGAATTTTTATTAGCAGAAATGTACAGTAAAATTTCTCAGAATGTCGAGGAATCCACTGGTGTAAAATAATAAATGGAAATGTTGCTTTACAGTGATGTACAGGGTGTAACAGAGCTAGTCCACAATACTTTACAAGTGGATTCCTGCCTCGATAATGAGTCGAAAATGTTCAAGCAACCCTGACCTAATTAATATCAATAGTCATGGAGATATGCAATATCAAAGTTTGCATTTTTTCCAATATTTCCGACTTATTTTTTTTTTCAAAACGTCGGACTATCATTACAGTAGCTTATATCTAATATGAAAAATTCATTCCCTGTAATACAGGTTAAATAAAATGATAAAAACCTTCCAATTCCAACTGGAATTTTTGCAGGGTTTTTTATTATTTTATTCAACTTTTATTGAAATGAATAAAATTTTCATAATCGATATAATCGTAATGCCTTCGATTTAACATATTATATATATATCAAGAATTTTATTAGAGCGTCATGTGAACTAGTGCCCTCTCCCACAGGATGTGTTTCTCCACACTTGTATTTAATAGGATAATTTCTACTACAGTTCCTCTTTCTATTTGTTTGTTGTGTCTTGACCCCGACACAAGCTACAATAGGTCTAGGCCATGTTTGGTCTCCCACCATGTTCCTTCAACTCGGTAGAAGTGAGAAGAAGAGGGCACTGAAATTAAATTATTTTATAAAATCGTTGCTAAGAATCTTTTCAAGTGTGAAGTTTATAATATAATACGGAGTGGAGTGTTGGACAGGGGCCTTCCTCTGAATTGTCATTCTTAGGCTAATGTCACACTATGAAACTAGGCATAGTTGACATCACATATTCTGTACAAACTAAACAACAGGGGTTTAGCTTAACTAAACGCTCTATACTCTTGTCAAGTTTGATAGTGTCAATTTAGCCTTGCATCCAGGATCTCCTGCTATTTAAAGTGTGTTAGCTTAAAGTAGGCAATCGAAAAGGAATATACATAAATGTTCTGTTTATTATGAATGTTTCAGAATATATATATATAAAATTTATGTTGTCACAATCAGCTTACTATGTTCATAGAATTTTAAATAATCAAATCTATCTAAAATCACACCCTCGGTTGGATTGTAGATATTCTATTTAAATGTATACTTTGATATATTATAGAAGTTGTTTTTCTAATTTCTGTGTAAGTGTAAATTTTCTTTTTATTTTAAATCCTATTCCGTATGTTTACATGTAACATTTTTCCTCGTGTGATTTAATCATTTTCTAGGATTCCCTTAGTGTTTTGGGAAAGGAAATTATTTTAAAAGAAATGGAGAAAGAAAATCTACCTCAATTTATTTATCACGTATTTGGGCATAATACAACATACTTTATTCATTACAGATATATTATTTAACTCGCTACCATATTTTATTTTCATGTATCTTATTTCAGTTTTCTACCTATCACATTTTATTGTATCGTATGAAATATCAAAATAAAATCAATTATATTATGAAGCTTGAGTTTTATTTATTATTTTGATATTCATAAATATGTATATGTACATAATCATTTGTACATTGAAATATATTTCCCTTCATCCTGTGTGGATAAAAAAGGTAAAGCATATTCATATTGTTTGAGCATTTTTTGATAATTTTCAATCGGCATCTAAAAAAAATGTATGTACATAAGTAAATGTGTTTTGTAAAATATCATTTTAATTAAAAATATTTAAACCGTTTCCATATATGTACTATATTTAATTATTTACATTCGCCCATACTTGTATCACAGAGTCAAAAAGCGACATTTACGAGATGACTTCAACAATATTGTTCTTACATTTATAATGACCTCCGCATACATTTCAGAATTATTTGAATTTGGGTTAATATGCGCTTACAAAAATAGAGTTATAAAATAATACCAATTACTATATGAAATATCAGCGTATTGGAAAAAATGTTCAGTGAGTTAGTTGACTAGCATTTCCTCCTTATTTAATTTTGCGTCTTTTCTAGATGGTATGAATTACAAAATAAGTTTAGTATGTATAAATCAGATTCTCCAACATTTCATACAGAGTTTTTCTGTTTCCTTCACATATTCTGATTTGAAGGCGTAATTTATTGTCTTGAAAATGTATTATACAGTAGAACCTCATTAATTAGAAATTCAAGGAAACAAAAAAATTCTGGAAGCAGAACTTTCTAGAAGATTCCCGAAAGAATATTATTAATATTTAAAGCATTAACTTTGTGGTTAGACATAATAACAGAATGTTAGTAAACTTAGTGAAAACCACTACCAGATTTACGGTCTACTGGTTTCGAGACGTACCCGTCTCTTCGTCAGGACCAACACTACACTACTACATTCACAACACTATACACCCCAACCATAGTATTGTCAAACCATCACCAATATTGTTCACATGTGCGTTAATCTTGTCAGAGACAAGCATGCACTGACTATATATATATATATATATATATATATATGTTAAATCGAAGGCTTTCACGGGTACAATATGTGTTAGTTCTAACTACTTTGGGGGTAACCCGCGTCAAATTCTGGTCGTCAGGACCAGTCGTCTGTAATGTTTTATCATCTCCCCAACGCGCCATATTTGTTTCATCTGTCGCGGACTGAGAAGATCGCATTGATAATCGATACTAGCTGCGAATGACATAAGCATGCTCATAATAAGCAAGCCCGTTCATACATGCTCAAAAGATACCCCTTCTCATGGTGAATGACATTAGCATGCTCATAAATCAACCGGTGGTTGATTTTTGAGCATGCCACTAATGAGCATGCTTATTATTAGCAATGTGCGTACACACATGCCAGTAATAAGCAAGGGCTAAAGAAGGTTAACACTGCGCATGCTCACGTACCACTAATAAGCATGTGTATCAGTACCTTTAAGCTTCACTTGGATCTCGACCTCTGGAGTGCACGGGTGTGCTTGCCACCACTTAAACACACGTTAAAACAGAACTCAAAATACAAGGCGAAAATCCCCTTGAAAATGGCCAGTACTATCTGTCCAAAACGTTGGGTACATAATAACAGTCTTTCTCAAGACTACAATACGCGGGTTACCCTAGAAAATAATCCTTCATCTTTTAACCACGAAAATTTTAATATTAACATATATATAGTGGGGGTAACCCACTTCAAAGTCGTCTGCCGACATTTCGAACAGATCTTACCTACTGTTCACCTTCTGAGAGAAGTTCTGAAGAAGAGAGGTGGGTTTCCGTTTACAGTTAATCCGTTTTGTTTGGCTTCTAGTGATCGGTGCATTTACTTTGTTATTGTCATTATTTAATGTTGGACTTTCTAATTGCTTTGGTGTTTCCATAGTGGTAGAGTGCCACCACTATAACTTGGTGTGCGAGGGAGGGCGCCCCTGTTGGAAAACAGAAGTTGCCAGGTTGTAGATTTATTACACAATACATAATGTACTGAATGTCCGGTGACCAATGTCAGAGCCTTCAATATAAATTTGGTCGGGTAACAGCGCGCTCCGCGGCGGCCGTTCTATCTGTCAAACTGTCAAGACCGTAAAATCGATCCATTATTTGCTTTTTCAGCTTCGCAAAACTTTAATACTTCATTGGCAATTTTTCTTGCACCACCCCGGACGGTTTTGGTTGTTTTGGACATAATAATTCAGTGTATATTGGTAATCAAGATGTTACAGCTCCTGAGCAAATACAAAATTTTACTGAATTACAGGAATTGTAGGGAATTACAGGGTTACCGCCGGGTGCGGGCGGGGCGGGTTTTAGTTCCAATCTTGCCGCACGCCAAATTATGTTGGGCAGGCAATATGCGGTTTATTATTATGAATATTATTTGTATTAGGTATATGATTATTACTATTAATTATGTTATTTCATGCGGTTGGAAGGGGTCATCCATAAACTACCTCACTAATTTCGTGATTTCTTGACCCCTCCCCCATCCTTGTCATAGTTGGTCATATTTTTGAGACCCCCCTCATTTGTGTGACATCACGTATTTAGCAATTTTACATTTAGAAATTGACAAATAGACGAAACACTTAGCATTCGATGGATTCACCGTGCGGGTGCCGGGTCCATCGCATTGCAGAGAGGGGAGCCGAGAACAGTGCCTGGGACTTGTGACCCAGGTGTAGGTTTGAGGGGCCCCCTTATGACGCATCAGCACTCACCTCCACTGTTTCAGTCTCTCTCCTGCCTAACCAAATCCGATAAGACTCCGTTAGTGCCGTTTTCGATACGCATTCTAATATGGAACTAACGGAAGATCTGGATAAGCCAAGATCTTTCAGTAAAATGTATGGGGCTTTGGCGATAAACCTCTCGCGTCTACCTCTATCGCGTACAATTGAACTGTATAACCGTTTTTATTAAATTGTATTAGATTTTGAAATGTGAGATAACGAAACTTAGGACCCCTCCCACCCCTTATCACACAATGTCACAATTCATCGACCTCCTCCCCCCTTAATATGTGACGTACTTTAGGGATGGCCCCTAAGTGGACAAGAGAAGAATTTAATTTCTAATTTTTATATCAACGCGATGTTCAGATACGTGTGCCGAGATCCTTCGATTTGATCTACCTATAAGGTATACGTAAATCAAATCGAAATGACCTATATAGGTTTTGGTAGAATCACCGCATGGTATTTTGTATACCCCGTGTGATTGTAGAGGTATTTTATATTTCGGACTTCATAAAAGAGATGAAATTTTATTATCTGTTCTAAAAACAGTGTGAATATTATTGGTACGCACAGGGCCATACCAAGTTCGAAAAACTATCAATAAATTCCCAAAATATTTTAAAACCCGAACGGCTAAAAAATCGAATTTAAAAATAGTTAAATATAGGGTGGGTCTCCGCGTTACGGTGGGAGAAATTCAGTAGGAATTTACAATATTTTAAGCAAAAAGGTAAATTAGAAAGCAACAACAAAAAATACTTTTTCAGGAAATTCAATAAAAAAAAAAAAAAAAAAATTCTCAAAAAACAATTCCGCGGACCGGCAGCGTAACAATGTAAAAGTAATCTCGGCGAACTGAGGATGCTGGGTCTACGGAATCTTCCTTTATTTATACTTAAAATCTAGACATAACGGGAAATTAACGGTCAAAATGGGATTAGTAATAGAGGGGAGAGACATCTCGAGAATTCCCAGTGGCGGCGGATGGTGGCGAACGCATTCCCGAGGAGATCAAAGTCGCCCGCTCGGGCGGTACCGCGCCGGCTCACCTCTAGATGGACCATTTTGCCCGTCTAGCCAAATTATCTCCCGAACGGGGAGGTGTACATATATAAATGTTACGTCAAATTGAACGCCTGGCATATCCGCATGTGAATTTAATTAGGACCAATGTGTCCGGATGTGTCGGCGTTCATAAATCGCCTCAAAAAGGCCGATTCCTATCTCTCGATGTATCTCCTTCCAAAACCAATCCGATTCTTTATTTTATAACGAATTCTGACAGGAAATGACATGCCGAATCCAACGATATACAACATGCCAGGCTTTGTGCACTTTTTCTGAGTTCATCTCGTGAACTTTCTGGTTTTACGGCGTTGCAAACATTCCACGCGCCGCGTACGTCTGGTCCATAAAACAGCGGCCCCCGCCAGGCGCCGACTTGTCGCGTTGTCGGCCTGCGTGACCATTTGAACGGCCTTTCAAATCTGCTGCGCAGTTATCTAAAAACTGGCAAAAAACATATTTTTACTATTTAATTTAATCCGCGAGATCGGCCGTCATCCTCCACAGTGAGATACGTTTATTTCCGAATCTCGCGGATGTCCTAATAATGCACAAAACCTTATATCTCCAGTCAGGATCCGTCAGTAATAAGACCGCCAATTCCACTCATTTTATTTCAAACAAAGTATTAAATTTACATATAAACATATATATAAAATTAAAAAATTCTTAAAGTTAGGCAAGTTGGTCGGGGCCCCGACGCGGAAAGAAAATTTTACAACTAAATCAAAACACAAACCTTATAGTAATAATTATATACATAAAATGAATGAACATAAAATACAAACAAAACACATTATAATTCCTAGAAATCGTCTTAGTGACCCCTTTTCATTCATACGCGGTTAACAATGATTCACTAATTGCTTTTCACGGGCGATGTTTATTTACAAATGAGTTCACCAACACACAAACACACACACGGCCATTTATTGTTATTCTTATCAAATTTAAAGTGTCCAATTTTATGCCGCTGGATTGATCGTGTGCGAAACAATTATATTTATTTAGTAATCGACTTATTTTATCTGTGGTTCCCTTGATGTAAGGTAAAACCTATCCTGAGTGACTATCCAAAAACAGAACTGTCCTGTGTGACTGGTCCTGACGACCAGAATTTGACGCGGGTTACCCCCAAACTAGTTAGAACTAGCATATTTTGAACTAGCATATTTTTTACCCGTGAAAAAATTTACCCGTCGATTAAACGTATATGTATACAGGATGTAACAGAGCTAGTCCACAATATTTTTCAGGTGGATTCCTGCCTTGATTATAAATTGAAAATGTTTAAGCGACTATGACCTAATATCAATAGTTAAGGAGATATGCGACATCAAAGTTTGCATTTTTTTCAATACTTCTGACTTCTTTTTTGCAAAACGTTGGACTATCATTACATCAAATTTTTTTTTCGAAATTTTCATTTTATTTTTAATATAATAAATAAATACTTATTCTTTAGGAACAGACATGTAAAAGTACCGTCATATTTGACGGGTTACAGCTAGTCATATTATAAAAAGAGTGTTCTTGATAGACATCACACATAAATCATTTTCTTTCTGTCCGTAAGATGGCGCAATTCTTCGGTGAATGATTTTAAGTATTATAAAAATAAGAATTAATCATTATTAGGGTTGTTTGTGTATAGTGCCACCACTATAACTTGGCGTGCGAGGGAGGGCGTCCCTGTCGCCTAACAGAAGTTGCCAGGATGTAAATTTATTACACAATACATAATGTACAGAATGTCCGGTGACCGGTGTCGTAGTCTTTAACAGAAATTTGGTCGGGCAGCACTAAAGAAACCAAGCAATAATGGCTGCCGTTCTATCTGTCAAACTGTCAGACGGTAATATCGGTCCATTATTTGCTTTTTCAGCTTCGCAAAACTTTAATATTTCATTGGCAATTATTCTTGCACCATCCCGGACTGTTTAGGATGTTTCGGACGTAATAATTTAGTGTATATTGGTAATCAAGATGTCACAGCTCCCGAAATTGAACTGAATGACAGGGCGAGGGGTTACCGCCGGGTGCGGGCGGGGCGGGTTTTAGTTCCAAAGTTGCCGCACGCCAAGTTATTGTGGTCATGCTCTAGCAATCAGAACATACCATAACTGCGTGATCGAGACAAAAATATTTTTGCAGTTCATGTAGTTATATAGTATCATTCGTTTTTTATTTTGACGAACAAAATGACCAACGACCTGCTTGATGATTACCTGATGATGAAGGTTCTGGATTATCAAGTTTGCATATTTCTAACAGTCTTTGTCTCAGTGTTTTTGGCAAACTTGAAATTAATGCCCGCTTTTTGCGATGGGGCATTATGAGATCATATGAAAGCGTCTCTAGAAACTTTCGGCTTGTTTTTATTTTGAATTTTTTAAGACCATATATTATATAAGAATATCGTCGCTACATTCATAAGGCTGCAAAAAATAGGCCACCGATTAGTTCCTCTAGCGCAGTTATAGTTATAAAATATTTTTGTCCCATCTAGTCGTTTTGTCTTTGCCGATGTACTTAGTAGTTTGCAGGCGTTTGTAGGGATAGGTAAAAAATATCGATATATCAATATATCTATATTTTTTCCGGCGACCTTTTTTGCATATCTTTTTTCACTTTTTTTCTGGTGACCTTTTTTTGGGTATCTTTTTTCACTTCTTTTCTGGCGACCTTTTTTTGGTCATCGATATTTTTTCTCGGATAATCGATATATTTTTTCCGGTGACCGTTTTTTTTTCAAAAATAATATCGATAAATACCGATATATCGATATATTTTTCACAATGTATATCGATTATTTTCGATACTTTTTAAAAATATCTATTCGATATATATCGATGTTTTTTTTTCATTTACCCATCCCTAGGCGTTTGCGAAACCTCCAGAAACCTCTTCAAATTTGTTTGACGTAACTAGGGTTGCCAACTTTTATTAGAAGAAATAGAGTACATCTGATTTCAAAGGAGGTAAATAAAGAGTACGGACGGAAAAGCATTATATAAACGCAATGTTTTAGAAATTGCATTAATGTAAAAGTGGGTGTTATTTTAAGAATAATTAAAATAAATACCAGAGTTTGAGATTAAGAAATATACAGTATTTATGCATACATTTAAAATATCAGAATAAAATAAAATACGTACCATAAAGATGTAAAATAAGTGCTAATATCACAGGAAGTCTAGAAGTCCGAGATATTTTTATTCTGAAACAAAAAAATGCCATATTATTAAAAAAGAAAAATAAGAAATCATGAATTTTGGCTTGTAGATTTGATTACAAAGCATACTCATTTAAGGCGCAAATAAAACGTTCAGAATATTACAAAAAAGGTTATTCGATGGCGAAGTAATTTTCTATTAGTAATCGATACATTTTAGTCCACACAATTCGATTTTTTCGCAAGTGAGAACAAAAAATATTTCAATATCGAGTAATTTGATGATTTCTTGAAATGTGCAAAAATACAGACGTTTTTCACAAAGTTAATGACTTTTTCCTGATTTTTACTTACGTAGGCGAATTTCGTAATTGCATCGCGATTTTTTTTTTGTATCTTGAATTTCGAATTAACGGGATTCCGCATAATTCGAAACGTTTTTTGGGGTCCCTTGAATTTCAAATAAAAGAAATTTTACTGTATATTGTGAATATTTTATTTACGAAAATTTATTTTTACTATATTTTTCCAAAGCCATTCCAAACAACATGAATGTAATTCGCGACGCAGCTGTGTTATTTAATAAGAATTTATTTAAATTTTTTGAAAAGGTATTTTTTGCAGCACATAACAAATTTTCGTTGTTTTTAAAAGAATTGTACGACTCCAAAAATTCTAACTCTAAATTTACACAGATCAAGAGCTTGATGTATTCATATTAATTTTATTGTGGAAAACGCGCCAATTTCGATCGTATTTATTTCCGACGACGGGGTGGTCGTATTTTTCGTAAGAGATACGGGGGCCAAGAGTCAATACATTTAAAATTTCTTTTGTCATAAAAACACCCTCATTGTGTGGGCCGGACACGTGTTAGCTGTTTATTACAAAACAAAGTCATCCGTCTTGGAGTAGATCTTTGCTGTCGAGAAATAACATAATGATGAGTCGAGTTTATCTTCCGACTCAATATTGATAAATTGATGTGCCAAAAGAAATAGTGTAGGTATTAAAAGGACATAATAAATTAAACTATCTCGAAAATGCAGATGAATAACATTACATTAGTGATGCAACGAATACTACTTTCAGGAATACGAATATCAAGCCTACTATTCGGCGAATACGAATAATTCAACAAGTTAATAAATAATAATTGATATAAATTAACTTTGTTAAAACCACTTATTTATTGAAAAAATTCAACATGTTTCGAAGCCAATGGCTTCTTCGTCTGGATAACAAAAATAATATTTAAAAATCGAAGTATAGATCAAAATATTAAAAAGTTATATATGGAAAATGATAATATAAAGTACCTAATTAACATGAAAATAAATTTAAAAAATAACTATTTGCAAAAAGGACCTGATTATTTATAATATTCAATTTACTATTTACACTCTTTCTTATTTCAAAAATTTCTAATTTATCGAATTGTGATTCTGTATAATTTGTATGTAAAATTTGTAAACCCTTATTAATATCAAAAGAATGATCAATAGCCAAAAGATGGTTAGAAAATTCAGAATAATTATCACTATTTAAACACCTTAAGTGTTCCTTAACTCTAATTTCAAAATTTCTACACGTTTTTCTATATAAAAATAATCACAATCATTACAAATTAATTTATAAACACCCGATTTTTTAAAAAAATTATCCTTATCTTTATTATTTAATATGTATTTTTTAAATTTATTATTAGTATAAAAAGCTGGTTGAATAACATTTGAAATATTTTAAACTATTGAATTAGAAATTTAAAATTAATAATACACCACTGTTATTTTTTTTTTCGTTAAGAGATTAAATAATTTAAATTTTACCACCGGCAAATTTTTTTTCAACAAGCACAAATTTTATTTATCCGTTTGTACATTCCCAGCGATCGAAAATAAATATCACTTTTTTCACGCTTACGAGAGGTCATGTTATTAGATTTAATTTGAAATTATTTTATAAGAGTTAACACTTTTACACATAACGGAAATAAAATGAAAAGAACAATACATATTTCAAAACAAAAACTACATTAAATGAGCACCTAACCTCATAATAACCCAATGAAACTAGATGAAAGAACTTATGTTATGCTGAAACATGTAACAATTGACAACTTGAGAAGTAAACAAATCTATTCATTCAATATTAAGGGAATCCCCGACAGTAGATTGCGTAGGTGTGTTCGGATACACGGTGCACAGCCAAACCGTAATTTGCGTTGCGTTCAGTTATAAATACTTTTTCTTTAATATTCGTGATGATATTTGGCGAATATGAATATTCGGTAAATATCTACTATTCGGCGAATACGAATATATTCGTATTCGTTGCATCACTACATTACATGCATTTCCAATATTTATATATAAATTCAAATCATGAAAGATTTACATTATGTAAATGTCATTTTAGTATTGCCAACATAATTCCTAAGAATTTTCTATAAAGTCTAAATACTTACAATAATTTAATTGTCTGTTTTTTGGTCCGTATGGTCCATAACCTGCTGGAATGACGTTGGAATTAAATCTTTAGATAAATAATTAGAGTGTGACAGCGCGGGCTCGGGCAATACGCAAGGGTCGCCCCCATCAAATTACGCGGTTTTGACATTTTTATAATATATTTAATTTTAGGTTTAAGCGAATAAAGTTAAAAAAAACCAGTGGTTTTCTATTCGCGAATTTTCAGCTTCATTTTCAATTCTCAATCAACCAACCAATCAAATTCTCCAATTATTAAGTCCCGTGGTTTTTCACAGGACACATTTTTCATAAAATCAAGTCATCTATCGACAAATCGATGAAGCATTTCAAAGCGATTACAAAAATGCTTCGTCTAGTGTTTCATAGAAATGACACAAAGTTGTTGTAAAGGTAAACAAGAAAAATTGTGTACGTACAATGTATAATAAATATTGTGCATTTATTTATATATATATATTACAATGTTTCTCCAAAATAAATCGTAATATCTCACTAAAACTTAGCGTAATAATAATTATAGTACCGACAAAAAAAAAGACTAGTGACATCTACAAAACACTAGCTAAACCAGTAGCGAAATCTGCGAGACGCTTATGGAAATAAATAAAAAATTAATAAATCGGTAGGTACATCCTTACTAGTAGTTAAGTAACCGGCTATCGATATTCCAACACATATATCTCCGCTACCATCATCATATTAGGTCCTTACATATGAAATTGGCGTTTTGCCGTACTGGCAAATTTGATCTCAAATATCTTCTCTTTGGTTAGGAATTCCAAATCCAAATTTATACAGCTATTTACTCATATATTTTAGTTTTGAAAATTATAATTCATTTGTTTTTTTCCTCAATTGTTTTTTCCTTTGCGTCACTCAGTTTACAAAATGAAAAACTTGAAATATCGCGTTATTTACGAGTACGAGTTCCACCGTGGCACCAGTGCTGCAGAAACGGCTCGAAGGATTAATGATATGTATGGCGACGGTGCCGCAAAAGAAAACACAGTGCGTTTTTGGTTCCAACGTTTTCGTTCTGGAAATTTCGACCTGCAGAACAAGCCCCGTGGACGGCCGGAGACCAAAGTTGATAATGAAGAATTGAAGGCTATTGTGGAAGCGGATCCATCGCAAACCACATCCGAGTTAGCTGCAGGCTGCGGTGTTAGTGATAAAACTGTTTTAATCCACTTGAAGCAAATTGGTAAGGTGAAAAAGCTTGAAAGGTGGGTACCTCACGAATTGAGTGAAGCAAATCAACAAACGCGCGTTGACTGCTGCGTTGCATTACTCAACCGGCACAATAATGAAGGGATTTTAAATCGAATCATTACCTGTGATGAAAAGTGGATCCTGTACGATAATCGGAAGCGCTCATCGCATAGGCTGAACCCTGCCGAACCAGCCAAACCATGCCCCAAGCGAAAATTGACTCCAAAAAAGTTACTTGTGAGCGTTTGGTGGACTAGTGCTGGTGTCGTTCACTACAGCTTTCTTACATCTGGCCAGACGATTACGGCAGATGTCTATTGTCAGCAACTGCAAACCATGATGGAAAAGCTGGCTGCTAAATAACCGAGGCTGGTTAATCGCTCTAGGCCACTGCTGTTTCATGATAACGCCAGACCACACACTGCACAACAGACGGCTACCAAATTAGAGGAGCTTCAATTGGAATGTCTAAGACATCCACCGTACTCTCCGGACCTTGCCCCAACAGATTACCATTTTTTTCGAAATTTGGATAACTTCTTGCAAAGGAAAAAATTCAACTCCGATGGGGCAGTCCAAACCGCCTTCAAAGATTTTATTGATTCCCATCCGAATGGTTTTTTTAGTAAAGGGATCGATGAACTACCTATGAGATGGCAAAAGTGCATAGATAGCAATGGTACACACTTTGATTAAATAAATATATTATAATAAAAAAAAATCGGCTTTATGTTCCTCCCATACTAAACGCCAATTTCATATGTAAGGACCTAATATTTCACCTTTCAAATTAGTTTACTTTGAAAAGAATCTCGATCGAGTTTATTCTCTAACCGGTCAGGTAGAGGGACGTAGTACAGTTACCTACTTGTCGCAAGGTTGAAGCACTTGAGCTGAAGATAAGGAGACGACTTTTTGTTCCCAAGCCTGTTCATCCCTTCAGGGCAATAAAAGTACCTTCGAAATAAAAAATGTTTAAGTAGGTATACGAATTTAGAAACAATGAATTTAGGGTAAACGTAGTAAGAGGGGGCGGGAGATGCAATACTGTGTTCTCGATTTTGTCCTGAAAGGTTCTTCCTTCTTCTTTTTGTGCCCTGTTAGGTCCTTAGAGTATTTATACTCTAATGTTAGGTCTCCCCGATCACTTGTGAGAAAACTTCTTTGTCCTGCGCTGCCTGAAACAAAACCTCCACCCGTCTCATTCCTGTCAACTCTCTGATGTTGTGCAGTCAGGGCATTCGCTTTCTACTAACTTCCCGTCTCTCTTCTATCTTGCTCTCGGGTATTGGTTATAGGAGGCGATATTTATCCTCACGTAGCACGTGACCCAAATAAGAATCCATCTTCACTTTAACATTCGACAGTAGCCCTCTACTGGCTTCAGCTCTCATTTCCTAAATAAATGTTTTAATTCTCCTGTAAAAGTTTAAATGAAGTAAAATCCTTTTAAATACCAACCCAGTGAACATGATTATGTAAATGTTATGTCAATTTTACCAAATCGAAAATAACGTGTGATGTAACATAGAAGTCACATAATATACGATTAACAATTTCTCACTCGATTTTTTAATTTTTTATTTGTATATCTTTATTTAGTTAATGACACATTGTTTATCATTAGCTAATATTAAAAACATTATGTATATATGTACACTTATTAAATAATATTTCTCTTCATACATTTTCCATTGTTATGTTAGGCCGTTTACATTCTTGTTTGAATATATAGATTCTGCTTAGCTTACTCATACTTTCTGGCGGGCTATTATACTAATTTATTCCCTTGTAATAAATACAGTTTTGTGTGTTTGTCTTTTTTCTATTTGAAATACTTATTTTGTTTGCATTTCTCGTATTATGTCTATGTATCTCTGTGTTATATTTGATCTTATTTTAAAAATATTTTGGCATTTTGTCGTTTAATATTTTGTGAATGAATATCATTGTATTTAATTCTAATCCTTGTTTTATATTAATCCAATTTAAATCCTAGGACATCTTTTTAATTTTGGAATATGTATTTCTCTGTAGAATTATCCTCATTGCTCTATTCTGTTGAATTTGTAATTTTTTTATATCTCCTTCATTACATTGCTACAAAATAGCGGGGCAATATTGAAAATGAGGAGCAATTATTGATTTATATATTGTTATCGCTGTTTCTTTAGTTAATTTTGGTCTTATTCTTCCTAAGAATGATACTTTCTGTACAATTTTCTTTGTTATGTATTCAGAATGTTTTTTAAATGATAATTTAGAGTCTATAAATATCCCCAAATATTTTATTGTATCCACTATTTCTATTTCTTCTTCATCAATCTCTATCTTTATCTCATCATTATTCCTTTTATTTCCTATTAATATCCTTTTGTTTTTTTTGCATTTAATTTTAATTTATTCATTTTAAGCTAATTCGATATATTAATTAATTCTTCATTAAACATTATTACTAATTCTTCAAAGTTTTCTCTTAAAAAAAATAAATATGTATATTAAAGTATCGTCGGCAAACAGCCTGACTTTACATTTTTTTAATATCTTGCACATATCATTTAAATATATAATAAACAATTCAGGGCCTAATACAGATCCTTGTGGCACTCCTAGATTGTTTTGTAACAATTTGAGGTAACATTATGATATTTCTGTTGTTTTTAAGATATATATTTTTATGTAATATCTCTATAACTGTGATGTAACAGAGATATAACAATGATGAATATTGATGATTTGGATACAACAGTAGGGTAGACTGGGTACGGTTGAAACAAAGGACGGTTAAACAGAACAAATATCTCGCAAATTATATGCGGTGGGGTGAGGAGTCCAAGGGGAAAATGAAGTGGACAACAGATCCGAATACGAATCTCAGTGTTGCGTCGTTTACTGCGCATTGCAGTGCTTTATAGGAGGCCGTATTGTATTTTGATAACCAAAAGCAAGTTTTTTTCGGAGATTTTTCAAATTATTATGGTTTGGTAAAAGCAATAGATTCATTGCGAAAAGCGGCGGAGAAGCATGCAGTAAACCACTGTTCGCTCACAAGATCAGATATTCAGAGAGCAGATCCGGAGAAAAGTGGATAAAATGCACCATAATACAATAACACAATGATTTATACACAACGCTTTATTCCACTAATTTGAGTTACATAAGCCTAAGCGCTTTCGATGGACACAACCATCATCTTCAGAGGCAATATTAGAACTAATATTGCCCCTGAAGATGAAAATTAGTGGAATAAAACGTTGTGTTAATCATGAACTTCCACTCTGTAAACGAAACAACGCTTAATTAATTAATACAATACTTAACTTAAATATAAATTATTAACTGTGGGCTCACAAAGAGTGCACAGAAGGTGATCTTATCTATGTTTGCCACAATTACGACTCAAAATGATCCCAAAGCTAAATTTTTGTTTGATTTACTACTAGATAAAATCAAATAAATGTTTTCTTTTACTTTATTCGCAGCTTATTTTGGTTCAGTATGTTTTGTTTAAAAGAAACCTGTCGATTTTTATTGTCTTTATTAATTATGTAAATTGTGTATGAATGTTAAGTAGTCCTATTGTCACAGACATTTTAAGTTGTGTGCCCTAAAAACGTTAAGACTGATTAAAAATATTGTTAAGAGTATTAAAACATTAAAGACTGATTATATTGCATTCAACTGTGTCTGTTTCAACCGCCCTCGGCATGGGGACGGTTGAAACAAATCAGATTTAAAAAAAAATTGTTCTACTACTAAAAATATCGCACCGGGTACTAAAATGGCACTACTTATTAGTAGATAGAAATACATTCTTGTATTTAACATGTTTTCATCATCGTTCGGCTCATAAAACTCAGTACAATGGACGACATAGGTATGCGAAATTGTTTCAAACGTACGCAGTTTACGCTATGGATGATAGAGATTTTCTTTTGTTGCTTAAAAAAGCGTATAAAAAAATAAAAACTCCTTTATTTAAATGAACATATTATTTATTAATTATTTATATTTTGCGATTAAAATTAAATAATCAAAATCATAAAATAAAATAATGAATACGGCAATATCAATTAAAAGTATTAATACAATAACACAATGATTTATACACAACGTTTTATTCCACTAATTTGAGTTACATAAGCCTAAGCGCTTTCGATGGACACAACCATCATCTTCAGAGGCAATATTATAACTAATATTGCCTCTGAAGATGATGGTTGTGTCCATCGAAAGCGCTTAGGCTTATGTAACTCAAATTAGTGGAATAAAACGTTGTGTATAAATCATTGTGTTAATCATGAACTTCCACTCTGTAAACGAAACAACGCTTAATTTATTAATACAATACTTAACTTAAATATAACTTATTAACTTAAACTTAAACAAAAAACAAAAAATAAAAAAAATAAACACAAATATTAAATATAAATATAAATATAAAATATTACGTTTGAAGATTTTGTTATCACCAATTATCCATTTTACAGGCGTTTCAGAAGAAGTCCCATCTTAAAAATGTTACCACAGCAAACTTCAAAACAGACCAAACCAAAACAAACAAACATAGAGAACATGATCATGTTTAATAACTAACAAATAGTTGTAGTTTAAGAAATAGTTGAAATTAAATGATGTTACATTATTCCTCCCCTGAGCACAAGAATAACTATTTAACTATTATTATTATTACCTGAAATATATTTATAATAGCCTTAAGATGTATTGTAAATATATGACTTCTTGCATAGTAAATAAAAAAGTATATTTATAGTAAAAATACTTTTCCGTGATATCGACTCGTAGTGATTCGCAATCTTGGATCCTTCCTATCAACTTTAAAGTAAGTATATTGTATTAAAATATTCATTTAAATTTGACATTTTAAAAATTCTGATCAATCAATTCCAAGAAATATCAACTATTTGCCGATTAAATAAATGAAATAAGCCGTAAAAATTCAAGAACGTGGGGCAATACGTAGAAAGTCGCCTTGTCAACGATATTTTCGTGAGAAAAAATATCAGCTATTATCATAAAAATATCGTGTAATGAAAAAAGTGCCTACATTATAGAATTTTAAATATGTTGAATAATTGCAAATATTTTATTTTTCAAAAGTCATAAAATGATTTGCATAACTTATATATTTTATATACGGAGTAGCTCGGTGTAGTTAGTGGTCACGACGCTTATCTAGTGATCTGGTAATCGGTGGTTCGAATCCATTCCAGGACACTAGCAAGTTAGTCCTATTTGCATAGCACAGGCTTTTAGTTAGTTAGCTTGGTTTCAAAATAGTAAGAATATGGATGCCACATGTATTCCGCGTTGACATCACTGTTTAAAAAAAGAATGAAAACACATTTCATTGTGAATTTGCAATATCAGAACATGCACAGTTCTATTCTATTTAGATCGGTAACAGGAGACTTGCGTGACCCGAAAATGCCTATAATACTAAAAGGGAATTAAGTAACCCGCGATTATGGCCCCAAATGCTGGACCATGTACAACTCCTACTCCAGGCAACTTGAAACAACAGAAATGCGAATGCTTAGATGGTCGGCAGGAGTATCACTAAGAGATAAGCTTAAAAGTTTACATTCATACAGCATTCATGGCAGCCTAGGGTCACGGGCATAAACAGTAAGCTGGAATAACTGCTGAGATGGTGCGGGCATACAAGACGGAGACCACCAGACCGCACGGTAAAGCAGGAAATGTAGCTTCATTGACAGCCATCCAGGAGAAGACAAAATAACCCTTGTACGACTCAATGCTTCAAAATATTACAGAGAAACGGCCTGGATGAAAGCGCCACTCAGAACCGAAGAAGGTACAGCCTATGAACGAAAAGACTGGACCCCAAGAGCCTAGGCAATGAGTTATTCTATTATAAAATAGTGCTATTGAGTCAGGTCTCAACCTTCTAGTAGTAGAAAACTCCTAGCAACGGAGTAACCTCAACTTCTAGCAGCAGAAAAATAGATGACGATATATTGGTTGATGTGAACAATGAATAAATTTACTTTTTTTTCTCTGATATCTTTCTGACTAGCTACAATCCTTGATAAATTATATCATTTCAGTGATGTGTAAATTAAATTGTTTTTAATATACTATTGGATAACTATATATAATTTAAAACTAACTTTTTTAATTAGTTCTTAGTACAAATATATAACATAAACGAGAATTTAAATTTATAAATAACTTAATTTATATACATAAATAATATATAGAACATAACTTACTCGTATGTATACACGTGGGATATGTGATTTAATAGACAAGATAATTTCAAAACAAATTTCAATCAAAAATTTCTGAAATAATTGCCTGACTTCGTAAATATATTGGACAAGCTCGTTCATCTTCTTTTTAAAACGGCAGCTGTTAAAGAATTTAAAAAAAATCGTAACTTCGCTTATATCGGTCCTAGATGAAAAAATAAAATTTCACACCAGACCAAAGCTTGCGACTAGTGCTAGAAGAAAATTTCGTTGCACGGTCCGATCCCAGATCAATTAATAACACATATATGTTACTGTGCGTCGATACTATATTTTTTTTTGTAGATTCTAAAGTGATAGGAAGAGAGAATATTTGCCTCATTGTATTTGTCATTTGATAACTTTGTTGTATGTTAACTTATTTTCCGAAAGCTCGACATGGATAGGAGTAGGTACCTACTCTACAATGAACAATGGTGTCGACATGATAAAATGTAATCCCCTGTGACAGAACAATACAATTCATATCGGAGTTTATATTATTAGCCTGTAGCGGTTAAAACAAACAGATACCTACATAAGTTGTTTTTTTAAAATATTGTAATCTGAAATGCGTCCGAGGATGAAGCATTTGTCGACAGAATAACCCATAACATAATATAAGCGTTTATATATTCAGTTGCGTAATGTCTCCATGGCTGTTCAGTTTGTAACAATCGTCGAGCTTGCATGCGAAGATGTATGAATGTGGACGATGCGAGAGTTGTATGTCAGGAAAGAAGAGTGTGGCGCTCTATCCTCTCTGCCTACACCCACGAGGAAACGGCGTGATGGTAAGTAAGTAAGTATATTCAGAATTTTTTTTTTTTCATAAATATATAATATACGTGATTTAAAATTGTATAATTATATTTTTTGATGTTCGAAATGACATCATTACGTGAAATCATAAACAATTGGGTTTTGACTAATTAATTAATTAAACGGTCGAGAATTCGATTTACGCTCCCGGCAGTCATAAGTTAATTCTGTTTTCTATATCATGGAATTCAAAGATTTGTTCGAACGACAAGAACGAAGAACGAAGAAGAGAACGACGCTTCATTCTTTGTATCATTTGTAAACTGTAATTGTTGCAAGTAAAAAATAATATCTGTAAAAAAACAAAGAAACTTTCAACGAAATTATCCGCATTAAGGAGTGGCGACCTCAACATCCAACATTCACATCAGAACCATCGGAAGTCACAACCCCAAAGTTGTGACTTCCGTCGTGAGAAGAACACAGCAAACTTCTGGTCACCCCAAAGTGGTGATGCTCGACATGAGAAGAATACAGTTACTCTCTGGTTACTCCTAAGTGGAAACGAAAAACTAAATATTTTTCGTAATCTTAAATGATTAAAATTGGTAATCGCAATTCCTCGGAGGAGAAATGTTCCGAATTCGTATTAGACGGTATTTTTCGATAATTGATTTTTCTGTGTTTTCTAATTGATTTAGCTAATTTGTTTGAGATAAGTAAAGAGCAATGGAAAGGTTTCTTTCGGAATATCAATAAGAACAAGAGATCGAGATCCAAAGTACAAATACAAAAGCACCGAGGTAAAAGATGTTATCCATAAATCTAAGTGTTCTAGTAGCAACGTGTTGGATATAACTATTGAATAAATGGTGGACGATGGAGAGAGAAGCTCCCGGAGTGAAGAAGTGGGTTATCTTCAACAGCAACTACTCCAGGAGAGTCGTGGACAAACGGGAGCGCTGGAGACAGGTGCGAAGGGTGCAGGAGCACCTAAGATTGCCTAACGAGGCTTCGCGCTCATAAGATATTATATAGGTACTCATTGTAAGATAAGTAAAGTAGATCATTGGGTTCTGCGAATTATCCCGGTCCCGGCCTAACTGAAACAGGCAGCCTCTAAATGTTATTATTTGTATATTTTAAAATAACACTTTTTGGATATTTAATTATTAAATTGTACAAATCTGTTTGTGTGATTTGTGATACACTCGGAAAGTAATGCAATATGCAAAGTTTACTCCTTGGTATATATCCATTCATAACAATATACTATGTTTAATCTGTTGTAGACATCCATTCATTACAATATTCTATGTTTACTCTGTTGTATACATCCATTCCTTACAATATTGTATATTTGCTCTGTTTTAGAGATCCATTCATTACAATACTAGCAGGAAGGCAATCGGCTATCGCCGATTGCTTACTGCTAGGCCCTGGGGGCGGATATTGTAGCCGCTTCGCGGCCAATTGTGTTTGTCATGCAGCAAACACAATTGTTTACCTATGCTTACGTCAGCCGCTTCTCGGATTTTTGCTATTGTGGCCGCTTCGCGGCCAATGATGGCCGCCCCGCGGCCAATTGTGTTTGCTGTGCAGCAAATTAAATAAATGAAATACATTATTTTTATAAGTGATTTTTTTACGTGTATAATATTTCTACACATTAAATATTATCTACATGTATTAAAATACAATCCATACTTCTCGCTACTTTATACGATTTCGCCATTTTTTTTGTTTAACTGGCAACTGCGTAATTAATATATAGATTCTATGCTCACTTTGTTCTATACATCCGTTCATTACAATTTTCTTTATTCTGTTGTATACATCCATTCATTATAATATTATATATGTACTCTGTTATATACATCTTCATTACAATATTTTGTTAAATAAATAAGTATTTTTTAAAATAGAGATGCGTACACAGAATAACATTAACTACTCGTATGTCACATGAACATTCTTATTTTCAAATTAAGGTCAACGGTTGTTAGATGTATAGCTTCTGTAGATAGAGCTATACAGCTTCAAGGGAGGCCTATGTCCTGCAGCGGAGACTGATACTGAAAGTGCTTAATCAACTTCTAAGGTAGACAATTTTACAAATAATAAATAATAATAATATAAAATTAAATTAATTTTCAACCAATGCTGTCCGCTGAACTTCTTTGGGTAAAATGAATCTAGAGTATTCTCTACCTTGTCTATTGTTCTATACTACAAAAATATTCACGAACCAACGAATAGAACTATTTTTGCTGAGAGCGTCCAACCCAAAAAAAGAGGCTTCTTACAATTTGAACCTAAGTCGATATTTAATTAATTATTGCATTCTTTTTGCATCGGTCTCATTATACACATGCTTTTTATTTAATACAATTTTAAGAAGAAAACATTTTTTAATGAAGATTATGACGCGTTTTACAGGTTGAATTTTTTCCACAAAATGTCTAAATGCACGAAAAACAGTAATTATTTTGTTCTATGTTCTATGAATTTGATAAATAATAATTATCTAATAATTATTTATCAATTAATTAATTATTTTAATTATCTGAGGCGTAGAAAACGTTCAACCCCTTTAAACGTTTTCTACAACATAATTATAGAATTAAAAAGTTGCGTAACTTGTCCATACTATATGGATGCTTTTAACCAATATTTTTGTTTGCCAATGATTTATAAATTTGAAGCCGCAAAAAACAGTCAAACCCCCTTTTTTAGTTTGATGTGGGTTACAAAAATATAGAATTTATAAAAAAACTGTGTCACTTAGAGCTTGGGCGATTTCTGCGCAAAAAGATATCGTATTAAGTTGCCTAAACTCGTATATTAGCATTTTGTGGGTTGGACATAACTATATCTAAATATTGTATAGGTGCTATTGATTTTTAAAATAACTTAGATAACCTAGAGTTTAAGACAGAATTGCTGTTTTTTTTCATAGATTTTAAAACTGGAATAGTGGACACCCATTTCTAATATATGAAACATATTTTTTTAAATCGATATTGTCGAGAAAAGTAATAATATATAAAATGAGGCAGATACAGACTATCTTGAGGGTAGAAAAATTTCAACTGTAATGTTTAAGGTCTTTAGCAAATCAACAAATTTGTGAAAGGGTAGTTTAAGATTTTAATTAATAATTATTAGCCAAAGCTTTCATGTATCAAACTATAATGGAAATTTCCGTCATTTATGACACGTGCGTAACTTGATTCTCTTTGTTCTGAGCGCTTCTCGGTAGCCGCCGCGCTATCATCAAATAGCTCCCGTGAGAAAGAATGCGATAAATTTTCCACTGACCAAGACGTGCAGATTTGAAAGCTTAGCAATTTTTCGTTCAGGGACGTCACCATTATTCGGCAATAATTGAGGGGCAAATCATAATGAAATAAGAAAACTATCAAAAACAAAAATGCGCAGGTTTATTTTATATTTAGATAAAAATAATATTAAATAAAGCCTTGTGGCTCAACTTAGTCAAACAAAATTTCAATTTCTTCAATCATGACCAGGAGACTTCGTAATCACCCTCTGTTAAAAGTTTATCTCCATATCCAAGTATATGGGACATAACGGAATTTGTGAATACGAAGAACTTCTCAGTTTTCGATCAAACATATCTGAAAAATTTATATTGTTTTAAGACGCAAACGCCGTGTTGTTTTTTCGTTAGCGTTTTTCTCTAGACTACATTTTTTTATTAAAATAAAATACAAATTACTTTGTTTTCACCACTTTACGAGATATAAAATCTCCATGTTTCTACATTTTTTTATTTTTATTTTATTTCTTAAGTTAGTTAACATGACAATCCTGCACATGAACCAGTATTTTACACTGTACATTCTACAATCTATTAATAATAACTTACATATTTACATTTACTTATCCTATAGTATTATACAATCTATAATATATATTAATTAATCTACTTTTTAAACATCTTAAAGTTTTACAAACTTGTGTTCAAGACATCTCAAGATCTACTTAACCGATTTTGTTGAAATTTACAACACGTATTCTTTATAATATTATCTAAGACGTGAGGTAGGAATTTTTTTTTGGGTGCCATGTTCATAAGTTATAATTTTTATAAACGCAAAATTTCGATATAAATTAGATTTTTTTTTTCTAACTGCTGTCGTTTCTACAGCAATTTTTTTTCCCAACGTCATGTTTTTCCTTTCTTTTCGAAATAAGAAATTTTTTATTTTTATTTTTCAGACAATGTCTGAAAGAGAAAATAGCAAGGATTTTCAAACGAGTCCTACTTACTGGCTCGTATCTCCATCATTAATTTTTTTTATTCGTTATTATTTCAAATTATTCATAAAACTACTATACCTACTTATATAGGTATAAAATATATTATATAATTTAAAAAAAAGATTTATTATTTAAATAAAAAATAATCATTTCATATACTTAATAGCTGCGTCAAAAAAAAGTTTATTTTTATACCTATTTTTCCAAGCGCCAAGGTGGTGTAACCCCTTAAACAACATATAACGACGGAGGTCTTAAAAATCTAATATATTTGGGTTTTAGTATATAAATAAATGTTTATTTACATTAAAATGTCTTCATTAGGTGGCAGACTTACCCTTGATATACTTGATAATGTTTATGATAACGCAAGAATGGGACAGATTTTGTAAAAATACCTTACCACACATATGTTGGAATGAAGCTTGGTGACTAAGATAGAACATGGTTTTTACAACTTAATTTTTAAATATTAGGTCCTTACATATGAAATTGGCGTTTTGCCGTACTGGCAAATTTGATCTCAAATATCTTCTCTTTGGTTAGGAATTCCAAATCCAAATTTATACAGCTATTTACTCATGTATTTGTGTTTTGAAAATTATAATTCATTTGTTTTTTCCTCAATTGTTTTTTTCTTTGCGTCACTCAGTTTACAAAATGAAAACTTGAAATATCGCGTTATTTACGAGTACGAGTTCCACCGTGGCACCAGTGCTGCAGAAACGGCTCGAAGGATTAATGATGTGTATGGCGACGGTGCCGCAAAAGAAAACACAGTGCGTTTTTGGTTCCAACGTTTTCGTTCTGGAAATTTCGACCTGCAGAACAAGCCCCGTGGACGGCCGGAGACCAAAGTTGATAATGAAGAATTGAAGGCTATTGTGGAAGCGGATCCATCGCAAACCACATCCGAGTTAGCTGCAGGCTGCGGTGTTAGTGATAAAACTGTTTTAATCCACTTGAAGCAAATTGGTAAGGTGAAAAAGCTTGAAAGGTGGGTACCTCACGAATTGAGTGAAGCAAATCAACAAACGCGCGTTGACTGCTGCGTTGCATTACTCAACCGGCACAATAATGAAGGGATTTTAAATCGAATCATTACCTGTGATGAAAAGTGGATCCTGTACGATAATCGGAAGCGGAATCTGGCCAGACGATTACGGCAGACGTCTATTGTCAGCAACTGCAAACCATGATGGAAAAGCTAGCTGCTAAACAACCGAGGCTGGTTAATCGCTCTAGGCCACTGCTGCTTCATGATAACGCTAGACCACACACTGCACAACAGACGGCTACCAAATTAGAGGAGCTTCAATTGGAATGTCTAAGACATCCACCGTACTCTCCGGACATTGCCCCAACAGATTACCATTTTTTTCGAAATTTGGATAACTTCTTTCAAAGGAAAAAATTCAACTCCGATGGGGCAGTCCAAACCGCCTTCAAAGATTTTATTGATTCCCGTCCGAATGGTTTTTTTAGTAAAGGGATCGATGAACTACCTATGAGATGGCAAAAGTGCATAGATAGCAATGGTACATACTTTGATTAAATAAATATATTTAAAAAAAATCGGCTTTATGTTCCTCCCATACTAAACGCCAATTTCATATGTAAGGACCTAATAACTTTTCACAACTCCACACATTGTTTGATATTGCGTGATTTAAAATCCCTATTCCTCTATTATGTACAGGTGTAAGTAAGCCATGATGTGTCATTAAAAAACGACGGAAATGTACAGTCTGTTCAAATCTTTAATATAGACGATTTATGTGTTAGTGCACATCTGGTAATTCAATGTACATACACGCTTTGATTGTGTTAGTTCGCTGTATGCGCCAATAGCGTCGGTAAATTAGACCAATACAGTTGCCAGTACTTATCTGGACGCTGAGGCGAGAGCACGTCGCTTCGTATTGTAAAAGTATAAGGTGGTTTGCATATTTTTTAATTAATTTTTTTTTTCTTTATTTATTAATGATAACATTACTCTATTCTACAACTTGATTCGTATTTTGCTTTATTCTTCTTCTTCTTCTTATACTTCATTTCTAACTATTCGATTCATTGTTTACTTCATTTTCAGATCCTTTTTTTTAAATTTCTTAGGTTGATTTATATGATACTCCTGTATATTAACTAGTATTTTACACTTTATTCGAGTATTCTATAATCTATTACTAATAACTTTCATTTTACATTTACGTATCCCATAATATTATACAATCTATAATACTATAATACATCTTAATCTATAATATAATCTAATCTATGATATGATATGATATGATAAATATATAATAAATCTTTTGCTCTACAATTCTATACTATTTGTAAAATAATTATAGTTTTTTTTTTTAAATAATTCATTCTTTGTCGTTTACTTAAAGTCATTGATAGATAATCGTATTGACAACTGACATTAGTATAAGTAGACCGTGTCGTTGGCCAATTATAAAGTAAACAACAAAAAAAGTACTATATATTTTTTTTCTCTAAACACATGGGAAGGATTTTGTAAATATATATAATTTGATTTGTTTTGTTTATTATATTTAATAAACCAGCAAGTTTAACTTATAATATGTCACGAAATACAAAATGAGTCGAAAATGTTCAAGCAACCGTAATATCAATAGTTGTGGAGATATGTAATATCAGAGTTTGCATTTTTTTTACAATCTGAATTATTTTTTACAAAAAGTTGAACTATCATTGCGGAAGAGGCGTTCAGTGAGAACATTGAGCATGATTTTTATTGATTATCATATTATATATCTTATTCATATCATCATATTACATATCTTCATAACTATTAGGGTTGCTTGAACATTTTCGACTCATTATCAAGGCAGGAATGTACGTATGTTGTTTTGCACGTTTTAAATGTCTCATAAATAGATGATACCTAATTATTATTTAAAAAATATACATTTATTAAAAAATATTTATTTGTAAACATCCTGTTACTCATCCATAAATCGTTTCTATTAAAGGTTTGAACAGACTGTACAAATCAGATAAAAATTTCAATTGGAAAGAAATTGAGAAAAAGTTTTCAAAGTGTACTTAATGATATAGTATAAGAGATTTTAGCCTTTCCAAGGATGCTGTATACATTTTGGGATCAAAACTTCATGCCAAACACCTTTTGGAACCAGAACATCAAACTTTTATTTTGATATAGAAATAGTGAAGTGGTTGGATTTTGAAGTAAGGAGCAGGGAAATATGTCTTGGAGGCTGTTTTTAATTTATCTAAACGAAGTTTAAAATAAATTATATAACATAATGACAATAAATATGTTTCTATTCCCATCGCACGCTTCAATCGGAACAAAATTATGTTAACTCTATTACCCAAAGCAGAATTTAAAAACTGGAAAAATGTTTGCGCTCTCGTAGCCCAGTGGACGTGACTCTGGCTTTTCACACCAAGGGATCCGGGTTTGATTCCCACAACGTGATTTACTCAAACCTGGTTGTATTGTGATGTATTTAGCTTCTGTAATTGGGCCTCTCGGCCTGTCGATGCGTAAAAAATTATATAAAAAAATAAATAATTAATATGAAAAAAGGCTGGTCTGGATTTAAGGATATCATGAACAAGATTTAAGAAACAATAGATCCAGATTATGAAAGTATTGTTTCAAACATGTTGGGTGGAGTCCATAAATTGGGTCTATATGAGCCTAAAGTTTCATTTTTTGAGAATATTTTGAGTTTGTTCAAATCTTTCAGAACAGTGTTGGATTTATGTCACAGAGACATTATTAATCAATTAGTGTATATTATAGATATCTCACAGAGTACACTAATTGATTAATAATGTCTCTGTGACATAAATCCAGCACTGTTCTGAAAGATTTGAACAAACTCAAAATATTCTGAATTGTAAATACTGGTAAAAAAGGAATTTAACAAAAATTGGAAATAATATTTCCTGGCGTATCCTAGTGTAATGCAAGTATTCGGATGAATTTCATTACACACAATAAAGTATATTGCTCTCAAAATTCCGTAAAAAAATCAATGTAGATTTTCTCATTAGCGACATCTGTGGGGATTTAGGGGAATGAAAATGGCTTTGTACAGGCCGCATGGAAAAGGCGCTTACAACTCATATATGAAAGCTTCACGCAATTTGAACATATATACAACTTCCAAAAAATGAATAAGCATGGTATATTCTATCATGGGTGGAAATGGCGAATGTTACAATTGTGTAAAGTGATCACTTAAGCCAACCATAAAAAGACAGGTCATAAGTCCTGTTACACCCAAAAATGACTTCTATACCTACTTTCCCATAATTAATACAGTTTCGTCTCTGTGAGATATCTATAATATACACTAATTTTCATTTTTTGCACTCACATGTATGAAAACTTCCCTGAACGTGTCGGAGACACAAATTTGCTTGACACTTTTTGTTTTCCGAAGAAACCTTTCGTAAAATCCAATTGTCCACATAAGAAGGTTGTTTTTATAAGACTATTTCATGCAGGACGCGCGCTGTTTCGCGTAAAGTGAACTATTGCGACCAATATTGACAACATTAATAGAAGCAAACTCATTTTAAATTAAACTTTTAAAATAATATTAGTACCTACTTATTTTGCATAAATTTAATCATGTCAAAATGATCGACGTGCATAATGTTTTATAATAGCGGTTAAAGACATAATTGTTAAGACAACGCAAAAAATGGGAATAGTCCCGAAAATAAAATTATTCCTGAATGCTTTGGCAGTAAACATTTCAACAATATTTTTATATGAAAGTATGTTCTAACAAAACTGTTACTTGATTTGGTTCCCAGAGGGTTGATTAATTAATTAAGAATAAATTATAGAAGTCTCGCAGAGATGAAGCTATTTATGAGAAGTTTTCCACTTTTCTCTCTCTCTCACTTTCATACAAAATGTTATTAAAATATGTTATGCTGGTGCATGATGGGAGTTCAAATTGTAAATATATTTAGAGTATTCTAGTAGATATGTAATAATTCGAAAGAATAACATATATACGTTAATAAGGAATATTCATAAAAAACTCTATAACTAACTTTAAAAAATTTGATAATGTGTAGATAATGTGTGGTGAACGTTGCATTGTGTAGTTATCGCTTTAGCCAGCTCATACAGGTTGTTAGTCCTGAACCATCGTATTTTTCTCATATATAAATAGCTTCACCTCTGTAAGACATCTATAATTTATCTTTAATTAGTAAACATTTCATTTGCTGCTCAATCCGCTGTACTAATTTTCTTCTGGATTATATACTATATACTCATATACTAATTTTCTACTGGATTACATGGCTTTTCGTTCTGACGATTTTTTTTCTCAGATGACGCTTATATTCATACATTTTATTTCATAAATTATCTATACTTCTATACTAATATATAAAGAGGTAAAATTTGTGAGTTTGTAAGTCTGGATGTAGGAGGTATCTAATCACCGAAACTACTCGTCCGATTTCAAAAATTCTTTCACGAATATTTAGAATGGACTTTCAAGGTGGTTATAAGTTATATATTATCTCGTTAAAATAAAAGGGCTTTTTGTGGTGACCTATTTTACAACTAAATTTGATGAAAAAATGGTCGAGCGATGCGTTTTTTACGAATGCTGCCTTAAAGGTAAGAAATATTTAAAACTTTCTATAGAGAAGTTATAGAACAAAAGTATTCTCGTCGACACATATCTATATGTTAAGTTTAATACGCAAATTGATAAAATATGACTAAAAGTTACTAAAAATACGGGCACAGCTAATATTAAATAAATTAATAGATAAATGAAAAAGGTAAATATGCAAATACATATATTTTTAGTAATTCGTGCATTTATTTAAGTTATTAATCACCAATGTTTAGAATACAGCAGCACAGTTGATGAATTATTTATGAGGCTGACATTATGAATTCATTTTTTCGTAGTATTGTATGTATCAGGAATAAAAAATTGAAAGTATTAGACGAAGTAGCCACACACACTCGTAGACTGTCGTTAGCCCCAGAGGATCGGAAAAAACTCATTCTGTATACACTTACGTTGAATTTCTCCATCTTTAAATAAAACGAAATTGTTTTTGCCAAAAAAATGGTGCATTATATTAATAAGATAATAAAGTTATTATTGTTTCAAAGTATTTTATTATACAGGGTTATTTGGTTATTAATTACCTCAAAGGAATATATTCGACATCAAATTCAATTATTTTCAATATTTCTGTTTTATTTTTTTAAAACGTTGGACTATCATTACAGTAACTTATATCGAATATAAAAAATTCATTCCTTTTAATACAAGTCAAGTAAAATAATAAAAACCTTCCAATTGTAATGTTTTCCAATTGGAAATTCAGCAGGGTTTTTACTTTTATTGAAACGAATGAATTTTTCTTAATCGATATAAGTTACTGTAATGATTGTGCAACGTTTTACAAAAATATTGAAAAAAAATGCAAACTTTGATGTCGCATATCTTCATAACAATTGAATGGTCATGGCTGCTTGAACATTTTAGATTCATAATCAAGGCAGGAACCCCTGCGAGGTTATTACTGTTTTACAAATAAGCTTGTATACATGGTGTAGTGGAGGATTTTACGTATTACTTCTCAATACTTTGCAGACAAATAATTTCCTGCTTAAATAATATTATTAGTCGAAAATGTTCAAACACCAATGTTTGGAACAGAAACATGAACATTTTTTTAAAACAGTAATGATCAACGAAAACTGTCGCAGCAATTTTTCTGTTATTTTATTTATTTATTTATTTCAGTATATATACGCCCATCAGAGCATTTACATAAACATTGGGTAATACATGTCGGTAATGAGAAATATAAAAAGAAAATAAAAAAAGTCATATAAAGAAATATAAAATGACATAATAACAGAAATATAAAAAGAGCTCTACAACTAAACTTAAACACAGAATCCATAATTTCATAAATCTATAAATACATCATATTTTTTATAGGATTAGCGATAATTACAGAAATATAAATTAAGAATTTTTTTTTTTTATAGGATAAGAATACAAGAAAAGAGTGATAATTACATATATTTGAGGATTATTTTTAGACATAGAGGAAAGTTCATTGTTGATTAAGAATATTGCGAATTGTATGTTTGAATTTATTTAAATTTGTGGAAAAAACGTCTAACTGTTCAAATCTGTTAACAAGTCTGGGAAGCCTTTGAAGTGGTGAATTAAAAAAGTAATTAGTTGTCGCAGCTTCCAAGGCAAACCCTGCGTAATTTCTGGTTACTCGGGATGGAACTCGCAAACAGATTCGTTCCAACAGTTGTGGACAGTCGATGTTCCCGTTAATTATTTTGTGAAAAAAGACGAGATCAGCTACAATTCTTCTTATTTCCAATTTATCAAGAGAGCAAAATGATCTTAAAAAGTTATAATCAATATGTGTTGATGGTAAATTGAGTTTATAATTGATAAAACGGAGAAATTTAATTATGTCTGAATATTTTAAAGATTTTGGGAATGGGTATTTCTTTTATTATAATGTGACAGTTGTGAGGTAAATTGGGATATGCTAGCCCAGAGAAAACTGAGAACCGAGTCCTGCGAAGAAAGAGGCAGTAGGATGGATAGCATGTCCCGTATGATGATGATGATGATGAATATTTGGCACGTAGCAAAGGTATAAATAATTTCTCAATGGATTTGACCTGGGTGTTCCAGAACAAACGGTGATAAATTTTAATTCTATGTTATATTAGGTGTTTGAAAAACGTGAGGCAAAATTGTTTAGTACAACTACCTGACATACCTTTGTAAATATGTAACAAATAATGATCCTCGAGGCGCACTGAAACAATCTCGAGATTTATTGTTTTGCTTCTCACTCACGTCCCGGGGCCCATAATGGGTCCGCCACTGAAATTTTGTTTTGCTAAGAATACTATTACACACGGCGATAGAGCTATGCAAAAAAGCAAGGGTTGCCGAAATATTTAAAAATAGATTTTTAATTTTCAATATCGACTCATCTGAATAAAAATTATTATTTAACGAAGAGCTTGACAAATATTTTTCAGGTAAAACTATAGTGTAATTTATATTGCACCTATTTAGGTATAAATTATATCAGAACATTACCTTAGCAAACTAATCATCAAAATTAAATGATCATATATTAATATTAATAGGGGTGGGCAGTCTATATTTTTTAGCGAAACAGGGGTAGAATAAAAATAACTACAAACAAGTTTGTACAGCATTCGATAGAAAGAAAACAAAATACAAGGAATTTTAAATACATTATACAATGACCTGTGAAATACGATGAAACATTTAATGTAATGTTTTCTTAATAATGTGTACCTAAAGGTAATATTGTATTATTGGTAATTATTCCTACTGATGCATTTTTAAAATGTAAACCATTCTGTGATGTTTTCTTGCACGCAAACTGCATAAAAAGGTTTTGCTAGATTTGAAAAAAAATGTAGTCTTTTTAAATAAAAAAATAATAAAACATAAAATAAACTACATATGTGATACTTTTATCATAGCACATACAACAATGTAACTTAATGAAATTCTTATACGTTTCGTATCTTTTAACCTAGTTTATAAAATTTTCTCAACGATTTCAAGTATTTTTGATATTGTTTTCTTTTGCTACGCCAGATTTTATATATTCTTCCCCAACTTGTAACCTCTATCTGATATTATTAGCAGAATTATTTTGAAGTTATATAATAAATAAAACCTGTTAAGCCAATCAACCATATCGATTAATGTAAGAATGTAGCTGATTTCCAAAATATGAAAAAAAGCTCGATATAATATATATTTTGTAAAAAAAATATATCTTGTGAAAATTATCAGCTGGAATATTTATCACCGTTATATATTTAATTATTACGTAAAATGAATATATTTCAACGCCTTTTCGTTGTTTGATCCAATCCAATATATTTTGTCATAATGTGAAGATAATTGCAATTATTTGAATTGTAAAGTAATATTGTAGTTTTTCTGTAAATTCTTTATATTTATATCCCGAAAATAATTAAGGAATCCCGCTTACATATTAAATATTTTATCTCATTTAGACTTGATTATTTGTTTAGATTAATTTGATAAGGAAGAATAAAGAAAATAGGGCAGTCTTTCATTAAAGCATTTAAAGACATCTTTAAAAAGTTCAACCTTAAATGATATTTACATATGATTTTGTTTGCATAATAAGAGTATCAAAATAAATATGGATTGTTAATATTATTGTTTACTATTTTTTCAATGAATTTATTTTTGTTCTTAGAAACTGAAAGCGTGAAGTAGGCAAAGCAAATTATCCAAGTTATATGTATATATGTTCTACGTCCAGTCAGCGACGCGGAGCAATGTGAACATTATAAAGCTCACAATGTCTACTGTCACGTGAAAGTGTGTTCGATGGTTATTTATTTATTTATTTATTCATAGACTTAAATGAATGGATTAGAAAAATTGCACATACATAAAAAAACAATACTAGCATAGTAACAACATGGTATAATCATATAGGGTTGAGGGTAATTTTAATACTGTGATAACAATCTTTTTGCCGCTGATGAGAATGAGACGTATGATTCATCGAAGAAGTTGATATCAACACAGTGGCTATTCACCAGATTGGCAATCCTATTTCTTGGGCCATTGTACACGTAACTTTTTGTGGATTTAGTGGTTTCTAACAATCTACGCACTCTTAGATCCGGCCTAGCAGTGATAATGCCAAATTGTTCCAGGATCTCGGGCGAGTCTATCTGTCCGTTGACAGATTTGTAGAAGAAGGTCAGATCAGACAATTGTCTTCGAGTGATTAGTTTGCTGATTCTAAATCTGTTATATACGGTCTCAATATCTCCTGGTGATCGTGTACGATAGGCGATGCATTTACATAGTTTGCGTTGTATTCTTTCGAGCTGATTGATTAGTTTATTGGTATACGGCGACCAAATGACAGAACAGTATTCTAAAATCGGTCTCACAAGACAGTCGAATAGTCGTACCAGCGTGTAGACATTGCTGAAGTCCTTCCCAGTTATGGTGTGGGGTAAAAGAAGGAAAAGTATTTCTCATTGCATTTACGTTGGTAGATTTTAAATAGATTTATATGTATTAAATCTGGCATCATGCGCCCAACGCTAAGGACTTGGGGCACAGCACATCTCCGTGCTTTCCGTTGATTGCCGTGTTTAAAGAAAACCTTTCTCTCTCTTCCGGTAATCATTCATTCTTATTATATGTATAACATACGTGCCTCCATCGAAGGCAGGTATTTAGCATGTTCTGTTCCTTCATTCTCAGTATCCATGTTTCCGTATCATACAAAGCTTTGGGAAATATGGTAAGTAAAGTAAATTAAGGCGAAATTATTATTTTACCGTTAATATTGACAGCTTATTTTTATTTGCATCAAACATGTTCTTTCGTATTACTTATTTTCCTTTTGATTTTTGCAATACGATCATTTTTGAAGAATGATATAGAAATTAAGTATTAAACAAAAAACGATTTCTTTAAAAATGCTTCGATTGGCGACCCTAAAAAATTGCAATCGTGCCCACGTGATCCAGTTGACACCTATATAAAGGGTGCAGACGAGGCGGGGGGCATCATTAGTCAAATATACTAATTATGGCGAATCTCTCTCCAGTGGTGAGTTCTTTTCTTATATCTTCCTTTGTTCTTCTTATCTATCCTTCTTTAAGTTGTTAATATTTCGAGTGCCTTCAAAATATATTTCGAGTGTGTAATAAAACTTTTTGATTTTATAGTGAAAGTATTAAATTTATCATTAACATTAATTTTTGTGAGTGAGTAAAACATTAATTATCGCGAGTGCACCGGCATCGTAGCAGCCGGGGGTTGGTCGGGCGCTGAGCAGGGTGAGTGTTTCAATTTATGATATTTTTTTTACCAAATTGTGATGTTTTTTAATGATTTTATGATTTTTGTCTATTATTTGTTCGGTAATGTCTCGATTGGGGGAGTTTATTTGAACACGTTTGATTATTTAATGTATTTTATAAGACGTCTTCAAAATTTTACTTCACAGCCGTTATAACACCGCGAGGTAAACTTTTATCCGCTGAAATATATTTGGAGATCAGCGATGGGCCGAATGAACCTGCCGTGTCGGGACAATAAGGCAGGCTGACCTTCCCAAGCGGTGGTTCTTATTCGGAAGCATCCCCGGCGCACTGTTGGGGATGCGTAATGCTAGCCGCGGATATGAAAGATACGCTTTAATAATTCACTCCAGAAACGAATCAAGTTAACTTGCGCAAAATAATTGCCGCTCGCCTACTAAACAACGAAAAGTTAAGGAAATGGCAGGATTTCAAATAATGCTTTTATGCAATATATCAAATATTACCCGATGTATTGACTAATACATCGGGTAATATTTTATATATTGTAAGTAATACACGAACAACTTATTGGCTGGCGGCTTCGAGACTTTCCCCCCCACTCAGTCGCCTAGAAAGTTATTTCAAGTTACGACGATTATTCTTTATATGTACCTGTATTTTTAAATTTCTTCCAATTTCTAAACAGATATAAATGTGTGCACATGCGGCTCTTTAAAATTGCTAAATATATAGTGCTTTACAATCAAATCCTAACCGGGAGTGTCTGCGATTCTTGCCTGAACGTTAAATTTTAAATCGTTAGGCCCGCATCAAAAATTCTTCTTTTTAGGATATATTTTTGATAAAACAAAATTCAATAAATATTCCATTTAATTCGTACATAAACATACGCTCATTCTTCGGGAGAATATAATGTACCAGTCTCCAGGAGGAAGATACTCTTACATTCAAGAAAATATTTGGAGATATTTAGTTGTTAAGTGAAGTTTTTATTCACTCGCCTTGCATCGATATACATATTGTAGGAGCGTGGATAAAGATTTCATCTTGATAATTAGTCACAATCCACACGACCACGGGACATCAGAACGGGCACACTGCGATAGCGGACCCCCGCACAATAACAGACCTTCCTTGACCGTAGGCCAGCGCGAGCGTAACAACTTAAACTATATATCCTCGAAAAAATTATGATTACGCTAAACACGCAGTATGCAGTGCGAGATTTTTGATTTTTGGCGTTTCAAAAACAACCAAATCGTGTGAAAAGCAACAGGCAATGGACGATATCTAATCGCAGAGACCACCCTGGCCACTATCGCCAGCCCAGTATACCCAATAGCGATAGCCAATTGCAGACACTAATGGCCACATAGTGGGCTTCTTTTTGTATTGTGTTACTGCTATGTACTTGCTTTCTACTTTATGTGATTTTTTCTTGGTCGTATTTCTTGGCATTCATTATGTAACAATTTCTAGATAATTTCTAGATACTTGAAGTATTCATTCATTTAATGTACACTTTACCTTGTTTTTGGTAAACGCTTTAAAGGGCGTTAACAAATAAAATAAATGGCCGCCCGCAGGGCCTAGCAGCAAGCAATCGGCGATAGCCTAGTGCTAGTGATGTTTTAGTTTTCTACACCTACACACCCGTGTGGGTGTAGAAAACTCTTAACACAACCAATGTATTTATGTGCATCTGTGGATTCAGAAAGTGCTGGAGAGCATAAATGGAAATTGAATTAGATCCTAATAAAGCCCCGGTGTTCTTTAAAGCTCTTTGCTGTCAAACCTTGTACCCGCGAAGGAAAGAGACAAGTTCGACGCTTTTGAGATCTGGTGTTGTCGTATTATGCCGCGATTATCATGGCCGGCGAAACGAACAAATGCCTCTCTATTCTTCAAGCAGAAATATAATTCCTTCGTACTTTGGGCGTGTTGCTAGAAGGCAGGGAGACAACCTGCAGATACTGGTGTTCGCTGCAGATGCCCAAGGATGGTCCGAGTCCGAGCCTCGCTGACAGGCCCGGGATAGCGAGGTGGAGGCAGTTCGGCTGCAGAGGTAGTACCGCGACGCTCTCTCAGGGTGGACACTGTTTGCCAATGCCAGTGCCAGTGCCCAGTGGCTGGATTCATGTCACACTTGATAAGAATGGTAACTACGTCGTGCCATCCATGATAAGAATGGCACAGTCACTAGATAAAAAAAAAGATTTATGAATAAACTAAATTATAAATGACGTAAATTCAAATTACAATTTACACTTTTTTCCATTGTTTTATAAAAACGATGTCAGGTAATTTTATCTTTTTATTTTTTATTATTATTTTATATATATATATATACTATAAAAAACATATTCATATTGAAGAAAAAATATTTTTCTTACTTTTCTATAGAGTTAAAGACTCGTACACAGAGAAGGCATAATTATAGGAATATAATAATGATAAATAAGGTAACATAAATAAAATTAAAAGTATAAATATCCAAGTAATCTTTATTTAAACACTAGCTGTTCATACCCGGGGTTGCACGGTTCAAGGATTAAGTTTAAAATAAATTTGTGAGGGTAAACAAAGGTTCGATTCGAACGGTATAGATTTGCATCGAAAATATATTAGAGAAAGGGGAAAGGGTAAAAGAATAGGGGGGAAATGTCGCCTATGTTACCCACCGAGTCCTAAGAATTAGTTTCCTAATTTTGAGTCCGATCGAACAGTACAGATTTGCATCGAAAATATGTCAGGGAGAGGGGAAGGGGTATGAGAATAAGGGGAAATATCGCCTATGTTACTCGCCGAGTCCGAAAGAATAAGTTTCCAAATTTTGAGTCCGATCGGTCAAGCGGTACAGATTTGCATCGAAAATATGTCAAGGGGTATGAGAATAAGGGGGAAATATCGCATATGTTACCCGCTGAGTCCTAAAGAATAAGTTTCCAAATTTTGAGTCCGATCGATCAAACAGTACAGATTTGCATCTAAAATATGTCAGGGGGAGGGAAAGGGGTATGAGAATAGGAGGGAAATAACGCCTATGTTACTCGCCGAGTCCTAAAGAATAAATTTCCAAATTTTGAGTCCGATCGGTCAAACGGTACAAATTTGCATCGAAAATATGTCAGGGGGAGGGAAAGGGGTATAAGAATAGGGGGGAAATGTTACTTTTGTTACCCGCCGGATCCCAAAGCATATATATGCAAAATTTGAATCGAATCGGACAAACGGTGTGGATTTTTATAGAGAACAGACAGACAGACAGACATTGAGTTTTATAGGTATAGATTATAAGTAACAGTGAAAAATTATTATTATTAACGATAATATTAGAGTGGAAGTTTAATGTGAAATGACGTTCACAAACGTCTCGTAAACATTTTGTGTCTACTTTGTGTTTGAAATATAAATTTATTGTGATCCGTTATTTTTTGATAGAGCGAGATTGGAGATGTTAAAGAATTTAACACTTAGATAATTAAAGTGATTTTGGGCTGTAGGTAGTATGTTAAAATTTTGATAACATTGGCTGTTTCTTTTTACATTTTTTTCATAGATTTTGGATATGTTGGGCGTCATGCCGTGTTATATCGAGTGTTATGATATTCATCATTATTTTATGTGCGTAATATTTCTAAAGTATTTCTGGCAGTTACACATAATATTATATTTATTGCACTTGTGGGAGCTTTTTAAATATTTTACAGAAGGCTTCCAGATTCGCATATTTCTCTAGGGAATGCTATGGTTAGTCATCACGCCTTGTTATTTACAATGTGATGATTCTACATTATTTTATAGACGGAATATTTCTACAGTATTTCTGGCAGACAATTGCTTGTTACACAAAATGTCTTATGTACTGCACTTGAGTGAGCTTTTATTTATTTAACAATATGATTACAGATTCCCACATTCCTCTAAGGACTGCTGTAGATGGTCGTCACGCCGTGTTATATTGAGTGTGATGATCATCGTCAGTATTTATCGACGGAATATTTCTACAGTATTTCTGGCAGTTAATTGCTTGTTACACAAAATATTATATTTACTGCACTTGAGTGAGCTTTAAACTAATTAACATTGTGTTTCCTTCGCACATTTGTACATTCCTCTAAGGAATGTTGTAGGTAATATCCAGTCTGAGTTATATTGAGCGTGACTACAAAATATCTTGGACGAAATATTTCTTCAGCATTTCTTGCGCATAATCGAGGATTACTTATTATTTTTTGAAATTTGGTCATATTTTAAATTGTTTCACAGTATTTCCAGTTCTGCCGTATTTATGTCCTCTATGGAATGCTGTAGATGATCGTCACGCCGTGTTATATTGAGTGTTCTTCTTCAGTATTTTGTGGACAGAAATTTCTACAGTATTTCTGGCAGTTAAACATTATATAATTACTGCACTTGTGTGAGCTTTTATCTATTTATTAGAATGTTTCCAGATTCGCACATTTCTCCAGGGACTGCTGTAGATGGTCGTCACGCCGCGTTTTATTGAGTGTGATGATCTTCTACAGTATTTCTTGGACGAAATATTTCTACAGTATTTCTGGCAGTTACATATAATATTATATTTATGGCACTTATTGGAGCTATTAATAATTTTACATAACACTTCCAAATTTGCACATTCCTCTAGGAACTGCTGTAGATGGACGTCACGCCGCGTTATATTAGGTCCTTACATATGAAATTGGCGTTTAGTATGGGAGGATCATAAAGCCGATTTTTTTATTATAATATATTTATTTAATCAAAGTATGTACCATTGCTATCTATGCACTTTTGCCATCTCATAGGTAGTTCATCGATCCCTTTACTAAAAAAAACATTCGGACGGGAATCAATAAAATCTTTGAAGGCGGTTTGGACTGCCCCATCGGAGTTGAATTTTCCTTTGCAAGAAGTTATCCAAATTTCGAAAAAAATGGTAATCTGTTGGGGCAAGGTCCGGAGAGTACGATGGATGTCTTAGACATTCCAATTGAAGCTCCTCTAATGTGGTAGCCGTCTGTTGTGCAGTGTGTGGTCTAGCGTTATCATGAAGCAGCAGTGGCCTAGAGCGATTAACCAGCCTCGGTTGTTTAGCAGCTAGCTTTTCCATCATGGTTTGCAGTTGCTCACAATAGACATCTGCCGTAATCGTCTGGACAGATTTAAGAAAGCTGTAGTGAACGACACCAGCACTAGTCCACCAAACGCTCACAAGTAACTTTTTTTGAGTCAATTTTCGCTTGGGGCATGGTTTGGCTGGTTCGGCAGGGTTCAGCCATTGCGATGAGCGCTTTCGATTATCGTACAGGATCCACTTTTCATCACAGGTAATGATTCGATTTAAAATCCCTTCATTATTGTGCCGGTTGAGTAATGCAACGCAGCAGTCAACGCGCGTTTGTTGATTTGCTTCACTCAATTCGTGAGGTACCCACCTTTCAAGCTTTTTCACCTTACCAATTTGCTTCAAGTGGATTAAAACAGGTTTATCACTAACACCGCAGCCTGTAGCTAACTCGGATGTGGTTTGCGATGGATTCCGCTTCCACAATAGCCTTCAATTCTTCATTATCAACTTTGGTCTCCGGCCGTCCAAGGGGCTTGTTCTGCAGGTCGAAATTTCCAGAACGAAAACGTTGGAACCAAAAACGCACTGTGTTTTCTTTTGCGGCACCGTCGCCATACACATCATTAATCCTTCGAGCCGTTTCTGAAGCACTGGTGCCACGGTGGAACTCGTACTCGTAAATAACGCGATATTTCAAGTTTTTCATTTTGTAAACTGAGTGACGCAAAGAAAAAAAAATTGAGGAAAAAACAAATGAATTATAATTTTCAAAACACAAATACATGAGTAAATAGCTGTATAAATTTGGATTTGGAATTCCTAACCAAAGAGAAGATATTTGAGATCAAATTTGCCAGTACGGCAAACGCCAATTTCATATGTAAGGAC
>JADDOH010023377.1:0-67103 GCA_016648135.1 Agrypnia vestita
AATTATCTATAAAATGGCTCGTGATGTATAGTCTAGTTCCCACATTGTGACGCAAAGCAACCCAAGTTCTTTTAGAAAACGTTTTGGATTTCTAGTGATCAAACCATATGAGAGAGAATAAATTTACTCTACATAATTTAATTCGGACGGGAGAGAAAAACATATATGGAAACAAATTAATGAAAATCATAAAAGATTCAGTTATTATGATAAATTTCCGACCTTTCGATTTGAAATATTGAAGTGAAGATCTCGCCTCCTCTGTTCATGAATTTGGAAGAAGGAAACATTTATATAAATTCTAATTACATTATGAATGCTCGAGGTTGACCAGTTCGAAGTAGGTTTTTATTTTATTTAGCAGCCCGTGAATTTAAAATACTTAAAATGATTTGAAGACTATATGAATGATGCCAGATTTAATTGATCGTCGTTCCGCGAAGATAAGGGTGGAAAGGGCTCCTCCACGTACGCCCTTCCGGATGGGTTCCGACCTTTTACAAATGATGAACTCCCTCTCCTTAGAACGAACAGGTCAACCCGTGGCTTGATATCCTTTAATTGCTTGAGTATCATGCAATAAGATGGTGATCCCACGAAGTGTACCAGGTTTCCGGCGACATATACACATCAGGAATCCTTCCTCGCGTCTACGGTGATTTTCGTAGACATAAATTAACTGATGATGATTTGAAATGTGATACAACGTTATCAAGCTAGTGGCACAGGGAGCGCTGGGAATCCTTAATCCTGCATCAAACGGGTCCATTGTGGCACTGCTGTGTTGATTTCGTGTTATGTAAAGGTATTCTTGAAGTTATTGAATAGATAATTGTAATGCAATCCTTTATGGTAATTTCGGCCAACGGTGAAACTCGTGATGTGCTCATGTCGCCAATAGGCAGCCCCGCAGGATCATTTTACAGTGTTTTTGATGATGATGATGAAGGTATGTCAGTTTTTCCTATCCTGAGCGTACGTAATGGGACAAACAGACGGATTATCTGAATCATCAAAATTGAAATACATATTTCATGTAGATAACGCAGAATTTTAATTATCCAAACACTCCCCAAAGTATGTCATTCGGCAGATCGTGGATTGCTCAAGCTTGAGATCCTTCCATATAGTAATTTAGCAGACATTGTCCAGCCAGTACACACTATTCTTGAAGTCTCAGGCTGCATAAAACGCACTATTTTTAGTATACTGTGGCGGATTCCACCACACGGGCGGCATCTGGCGTTCAGGGGGACCAACGGACCTACAGGCGGCGGGCGGCAATACCGCTACTCCTGTTCCGCCTGCTCGACCGCCAACACCGTAGACCCGGGTAACGCGTCGCGACTTCTCGAATTGTTACACGATCGACGTTTAGACCCGCGCGTACAGATATATACTAACCTCAATCGAGTCCGCGTTTACAGCAACCTCTTTAACTAACCATATATTAGCATCATCCAACTTACCTTTGTAACTATCTTGAATAAACTCCTTGTAAATTGTACATATGACACCAAAGTACTTCATTCCGTAGAAGTTAGCTACCTCGCGACGGCCCCCACAGTCCTAAGCCAGAGGAGCTGCCAAAAGTAAGTACAAATCCGATATATACCCTAGACGCACTGTTTGCAGCCTCAGAGTGCGAACGAGATGGGGATCTTATAGGCCTTTCCCATTATTATGGGGTATTAGGGTATTCCCTTGACTAGTGGTCATGCTCTAACATGGTGGAACATCCATTACCAATCGTCACAAGTCCTGGTTTTCGACGGTCCAACGGACGACAAACCTTGCCTATCAGATCGCACGATTATAAACCAATCAAAAACAATACTAAGGAATCTATTACTTATTATGCATTATAGTTCGAAACTGAAACTTCGATTAAATGTTTTGTACGACCGTTAATTATTTACTTTTTGACGAATTAACCTATTAAATGTAAGTGTATGATTTAGAACTAGTACGTGAAATATCAAAAATAAATAAAATAAATAAATAAGCTTAACTGAAATACCCTTTTAGACGTCTCTGCTTGGTTCAAAGTATTCCACTTATTTTTTTATTATTATTTGTTCCTTGTTTCCTGTCCTTTGGGTTTCGTCTTCCTTTTTAGTTTGTCTGCCTTCTTAGACTGTATAGATGAATCTTCCAGTATAGGAAACTCGAAGCTTCAGCTATTTATTTATTTGAAAGGTTCATCTTTCGGTGATTTAAAGATTTTCGAGGAAAAGTTTGAAAACAACTGTTTATTCTAAATCGGGCATAGCTTTCGCTCTACTCACGAGTCTAAAATCCACTGTCTGCTCTCCCAGTGCGTCCCGCGTTTTATAGGCTTATTTGACCTCAATTCTTCTGTTGACGTCACTTGTTTACAACAATTCGCACAAAATTCCAGGAATTTTCCCCTCCCTCATACTTCCCCTGGCCTAAAGGTTATTAACACGTCTCAATTTTTAGCGTAAACAAGTCTATTTATAGAATATGCATTGTATGTATCCATGGGCTTTCAGTGATGCAACGAATATTTTTTCACGAATACAAACGATTTCTTGAATACGAATAAAATATTCATATTTTCTCTGTGTATATTTGGTTCATCACAAGACTCACAATCTGGGGGCAATCAATCATGCTATTTATGATCCTATACAGAAATATAAGGTCTGTCACGGTACGTCTCACAGACAAGTTTAATAGTTGCAAATAACTAAAGAGATATTCATAACTGATATCTTCCAAGCGTATATTTAATTGTAATTAATAAATCTTAAGATTTTTTTTGGATTCGTTCAACTGCCGTTGAATGATTAACATAGTGAGGCGACCAGGCGTAATGCTAATCATTCAACTGCCGTTGAATGATTAGCATAGTGAGGCGATCGAGTTATATTCAATCTGAGGTCTGACAAGAGAAGTGTAGAGGACTAATAAGTGCGCAGGACTGTAAAGTTTTGTGCAGTTCTTAAAACAAATCCCAACATTTTGAGACCTTTTTTAGTTATCAAGTAAATGTGGGGAACGAATGATAATTTAGTGTTAAAAATTAATCCCAGATCACTTTTCTTCCTAACTGATACAATGTTTATATCATGGTTTGCTTTTAGGTAGAAGGTCGTTTCTTATAAAACTGTATTAGAAAAAAATATTGATATTTGTTAAGTTAACTCCCAAGGCTCTGATTTTAGTGGAAGGTACTATGTATCTTGCTGATTGTTATTCAGTGTTTAAGAACTACTACTAAATATGCTGTGATATGTAACCAGAACATAATCTAGGTTCTTCCCCTTTTCCCGTATATATTATGGCGGTTTATATAAAGTACCTAAATATAAAAAATGCCTTCTATCATCACTATAGAAAACTTTTACTCCCTGCGAATGTCATCCATAGCTTAAAAGAGCGCCCAGCGGGTATGGAAAACTTGGTGCAAGCCGCTTCTTCATTATTTCCTCAACGCTGAGAATCGCAAGAATTATAAGAATTTGTAGTGTATTGTAATGTATGTAATAGAATTAGAAGAAATTGTGAATAAATTCAACGAAGATCTTTCTTTATAAAATCGTATTATTTGTTTGATACTTACAAATCGACATACATGCATCGAACACCGAAGAAAGCCGATTTAAATTACCGATTTTCACTTTACATTGGATGTTAGAGGCGATCCCTTTCGCATACACTTTCTCATGTATAATTACACTTATGCAACTCTTTTTACTATCCTATTTCATATGTGCTCCGAAATAGTGAGCCCCCCAATTTAATCATCAAAACTATAATTCATTTCCTCTCATTATATAGAGCACCCACCTTGTTAAAATTGACTGCATCTGAAAGCAGAATTTCTTATACTGTTTTTTCTCTAGATGAATCCTATTGTATTTAAGAAGAAGTAGAGTTTAATGTTTATTTGGTTGAAATATCTGGAAGACCTACTTGTGTACTTAAAGTTTGTGAACTGCAACCAACTTAATGGTTGACCTTACACGGCAAACAATGGGAACAGTTTGTATTATTACCATACCACGTGTAATGGGTGAGCTTAACAAAGTTTTCGAGTAAAGGTTGAAGCGGTCTCCAGCATTATTATATACATTCTGCCAAGTCATTCAACTACGAAAAATTAAAATACCTAAAAATCATATTTTTAGGAGAATTTTTAAATATCATGGGATCTATTTAATTCGCCGTATTTTTTATTGGTTGGAGTAATTTTTTCATTCATTTATAAGAACAAGTTTATGTAATTTATAAAACGAACTTGATAAAAATTCTGCGCACTTGGGTCTTTGTAAACCGGACATGTTCGAGTAATCGGACCTTTGGTCTTCGTAAACCGGACGTGTCCAAGTAATTGGACCTTTGGTCTTCATAAACCGGAGCTTCATGTCGTGCTAAGCATGGTCCGGATCACAAAGAGTGAAAGAAAGCAGTTTTGCTCAGCAAAAGTAGACTAAAGAAATATAAATGTGCAACGTGTTCATCTTTTACTTACACTGTTGATCATTTCAAGATTCTGCAGCCTTTCTTTTATTTTTTATAAAACTCCATACCACGTGACGAATTTCTCTAGCACTGTAGAATTATATAGATTTTCATATTTCAGTTTTGACATGGATCTCTACAAATCAAGAGTGACGTAAAGCTGTGATATGACCCCTTTACACCTCAAAGGTGATACGGATCTTCATATCTCAAGAGTGAAATAAACCCCTAAACCTCAAGAGTGATGTGAACCTCCATACCTCGAGGATGTCATGGACTTCCACATCTCAAGAGTAATCTGGCTGCTTGCTCGAAGATGAGGTGAGCTTCCTGAAGGGTAAATATAAAAAAAAAAATATACCACCGCTTAAAATTCATGGAAATATAGAAGAAAAATTAACCTAATCGATAAATCCACGGATCCCACTTTATGTCATTTTATAACATTAATATTTAAATAATAACACATTTTAATGATAAAGTTTAATTGCAAATTACATTGTGATAATATTGCCTGGATATTTAATAATTAAAAAAAAACACTTTGTTTAGAAATTAGAAAAAGTGCAAGTAGCAAATTAAATTTTATAAATAGCAAACTATTTTTGCAAAATTTCTATCTTGGAACACCACTTTTTCTTCCGCTACATTCATACATTTTCTCATGCATGCTCTACGGTTGTTGAGGTTTTTAATGGGGCCTTCTTGAAAAACTTGTAGTATCTGACCAAGCCTTTCTTTTCTTTCAAGATCTTTTGTGAACGTTTTCTATTCCTGTTACCTTCATCATTCGCCTCAAATATATTAATAACTATCCTATATGACCAAACGAACTCATCACTCTTTTTTTATTGTATCTACCACACTACAGCCAGCATTATCGATAAAAAAAATCACACAAGCGCCTTAGCGACCGTATCTCCACCGCACTCAGTCTGGTTTCATTCCTTTTTTACCAATTTTGCAATTCTAGGCTTCACTTCACTAGAACGCTATTGGCACCTACAGGTCGAACAAATTCTTATTGGCCATAATTGAATTCAGAGCGCCATTTACTCTATTATCAGCAGTCACTCTCCTTTCGATATCGTTCTCAGCCTTAACACCTTGTAAATATGTTTTCACATTAGATCCTAACTATTTACCACCTTACATTTACTTTTTCTGTTTTGTTTTCTGTTTTTTATCTTTAATTTACTTTGTATCCTGATGAAAGGACCATTGGCCCCTAAAATTTTTAATTTATTGATTAAAAGTCATATAAATTAAGTGTTAAATATAATTAGACATCGGCATGGAGTCTCTAATTTTAAATACATCGATTGAGGTGGCTTGGATACATCTTGTGAATGCCAAATGAGGCAACCAACCAACCAGTAACAACCAACTAAGAGAAGGCGTCCGGCGGGTCACCCCGGACTAAGATGCAATAAAAAGCAACAAAGACTTTGTGAAGACGTATTGGACCTTGACTTTTTATCGAGTATTGAAACAGGGTAGACTAAAGCGCCTAGTCAAAGCTTTGGTATAAAGTATGTATGTACCTTATAATAAATATGAACTTTGCAAATAAGAACTTTTTCGTCGTTAGGTGAAAACTTGATAAGAAAGTATAATATTGTGTTTGATTTCGCTGACTACCTCGAGATTCACATTTAATGAATATTAGGATTGATTCTATTCGGAAGAAGAAAAATACATTTTTCTGAAACTGTTTAATGTTAAATAAAAGTAGTACAATTACATAATTTTGTTATGGAAAAACCTAATTTATATTAATTATTAAACTTTATTTAACTGTAACTGGTTGCGGATATTTTGTACGAACCGTATGTTTTTCCGAGAAACGATTCTCGACGTTTCGTTGAATGCTTATTCAACGTCATCAGGAGGACAACCTTTACCCGCGGAGGAAGAGGGCGGACTGATTACTGCTTTCGTGGCCGTAAATCCGCAACCAGTTACAGTTAAATATGTCTAACGACCGTAATAACAACCTTAACTCTTTAATTATTAAACTGCAGAGTTATATCTTCAAGTACTAAAATTGTCAAAAAAAAATACAAAATAGAAATTAAAATATTGTACTGTACGATTTGAATCAAGAGACAATAATAGATACATAATATGTATATTATATGGAAGGTTTCAGTTCGCAACATGTATATACGTATATGACTATGAAAAATTTGGTGTGTGAATGTTCTTACGATGGAATTGGTTAACATTGCATTTTCTAGAGTGGTTACTTAAGCCAGATTAGGTAAGTTGTAAGCCCTGGGCCATCGTAAAAAATGACTTTTATGCACTTTTCTTATATAAATAGCTTCGTCTCTTTGAGACTTCTACAATTTATCTTAATTAGAAGATAATAGCTTTAAGTAAGCATAACGACATGGTATTTGGATAATTTATACAGTGCCGTTTTCGTGAAAACTCACGGCAAGGGCGCTCATTAAAATTAAAATTGTTTTACAAAACATCCTACTGACTAAAAGGCTTATTTGTTATTACTAATAATTATAACATTGGACGAAATGCAAACAAAAATAGGATTGATGGTTAAGACTATAGTTGAGAAAGCCAGGAGGAATTAAGGTTGAATTAAGAATTAAGGCCAGGAAGAATTAGTTTAATTAAAACGCGACACGACGTGACGTGTCGACACTCGGTGCTAATCGTGCACATACACAACACGCCACGTGACGCTACAACACGCTTTTCTAGTATCAGGGAGGGACGAAAGTGTATTGACGTGGCCATAGATTTACTATTTAAAAACGAGCTGGATAAAGATTTAGAAGAAAATTTTGACGAAGATTTATTGCAAATTTTAGGAATATGTTTTATACAGAAGCAGTTGAATAAAAAAAATCTTCCCATCATTTAACAATGAGTACCGTTTCACAAATTCTATTAATTACACGTCCGACATTTTAAACAAAAACTAACAAAAAAAATGTCTATGTACCAAAAATCTTCGGATGTTAACAGGAAACACACTGCTTGTGATGCGTCGGGTGGCGTGTGCACCCCCTCTCCGGGCAACACGCCGACCTGGATCGACTGGATGTTATCGCGTGGGGTTGCGTTTCATCACGTGGCGTATTGTGTATTTGTATCTGACCATATTAAATATATGAGATTGATAAGTACCGACATGCGTGGCATGGCGTCGCGTTATAGTAGTATGTTTCAACCTTTAAGTGTTTTCGCGGAGTCCATACTTGGAGTGGTATTGTAACGGTCTGATTCTATAGATCCATTTGTCTAAAGAATTGCGTCTGAAGTTCTTTTTTTTTGAACTGTGGTCAACTGTATGTTTGTCTTAGTTAATTTGGTAGTTTATTTCATTACTTTGGTCCAGCCATCGCACAAGCACGGTCACGGAAGTTAGTTTTGTCGACGCGATTTACTCACCTACGATTTACAACCTTACCTACTTATATTAGATGTTGACGCTGAGCGAAGTGTTAAATATCTATTATTTTCAGAAAATGGAACGCAGAAGTCGGTAAAGTATTGAGGGGCCATATTATGAATAACCTTGAATATTGTGAGACATAACTTATATTCAATCGTTCAGTAAAGGTTTCAATGATGGTGTGAGATATAGACGCATACTTTGAAACACCGGTAATGAGTCTTGATATAGATATGTTCGGTAATTAGAAAAGGTACGATTAAAATAACACTATTAATTATTTGAAAAAATAAAATAATATTGATCCTTTACTCGACACAGAAAAACATTTAAGTTGTTAAGTAAAATCATCTCTATCGCTTTTAACTCTTGAGTGGAATCTTAAAATAATAATAATTACTTTGAATTTTCTGGAGGTATTATCATCATTTTACAAAATCTACCACTAATGCTCTTCAGATTCTCGGAGAGTTTATTTAAATGAACATAGGCCAGAAGTTTGTGAAAGCATTTTCATACTCCAAAGAAGATCCGATATTTAAATAACATTCCCAGGCTTTTCCAGGCTCTCTGTAAACACAGAAACGTTAAGGGTTTGTAAGCTCTGCCCTAACTTGGATTATTTTTATACAAATTTTGTATCCAATCCAATTCTAGGTTCTTCAGTACATGAGATGAGAAATAATTGTTAAATAAACATTAAAATACAATTGGTATTATCTTTGTTTTTAAAATACAATTTTAAGATGGGAAAAAATTATCATTCTTTAAAAAGTATATATGAGTATTTTTGTGTGTATCTACCTGGCTTACCTGTTTACCCCTGCTTACTGTACTCTTAAGACACACTCTGTTATTAATTCAAATAATATTAATTTCACTTTAACTATCTCCACTTTGACTAAAGCAGAAATGAAAATAATAACATCAGAATATTTCAGACGATGTTTGAAACGTAGACCACTTGACCAGCAGCAGGCGACTATCTTACCGCTCAATAAAATAATATATTTAAATATCTTCATTGTATACAAATTGACTTAATGATAAAATTATATGTATAATAAATTAATAAAAATACATTCTGCATAAACCACCAAATTATTGAAATATCAACACTTTTCGGTGCCAATGGTCCCTTTATCAATTGGCCCAAAAAGATTTATTTATTTTATATACGAAAATAAAAAAAATAGAGTTATAAGCATGGAGAAAAATAGTATGGTGGTAGAATGTAAGATATGTTAGGTTATATAATCCAGGCATAATTCACAAAGATATTGGGCAGAGAAAAAACCATCGAAAGAAAGGAATAAATAATATAAAAAATAAATAGTTAACATCAAGATAGTTTCTTATTCAGTATCATCATATTCAGTACTTGATTCTAAAGAATTCTTAAAGAAACTGCAAATATATCAATGTCAGTGAACATGTCATTACAGGTTCAGCACATTCTAGGTATAGGGGAGTGCAATCCAGAATAAGTTCCGCAATTCAACAAATTATTGGTTAATACAAAGTATATTATTTTTAATTAAATAATCATATATTAAAATTACACTTGTAATTTACATCTGGGTAGGTTAAAAAATTGTTTATAATTACAGATATTATTTTACAACTCATGATTCTTCATCATCTGTAATAAAAATCAATTAATCATTTATAAAGACAAACAGAAAGAGTCTCTCTTTCGAAAATTTCTATACAGGTTGTGACAGAGCTAGTCCAAAATACTAAACAGGTGGATACCTATTTTGATTATGAGTCGAAAATGTTCAAGCAACTATGAACTAAAATCAATAGTTTAGGAGATATGCGACTTCAAAGTTGGCGTTTTTTTTCAACATTTCTGACTGATTTTTTGCAAAACGTTGGAATATCATTACAGTAACTTATATCTAATGTAAAAAAAATATTCACCTTAACACAAATTAAATTAAATGAAAAAACTTTCCAATTCCGATTGCAAAATATTCTACGTGAAATTTTTTCAGGGTTCTTATTATTTTATTTAACTTTTATTGACACGAATAAATTTTTCGTAATTGATTTAAGTTGCTGTAATGACACTTCAAAGTTTTATAAAAACTACGTCAGAAATATTGAAAAAAAATGCAAACTTTGATAAAGCGTACTAAAGTATTGTGTACTTGCTCTGTTACACCCTGTATTTCAGTACCTACTTATATACCAATTAGACTTGAATCTAGAAGGTTCTGGCACCAGGAGAATGAGTTACTAATTACATAAACTATGTGAATCATTATTAACTTTCAAGTAGGATTTTTGATATCATATAATTTTTTCGATTTTACTATTTTAGTGACATATATTTTATTTCCGATGCACTTTATTTTTTTGTTGATAGTTCTCAAAATATCTTGATTAAAATGTCGGTGAATTATTATTTTTTTAATTCACAGTTTTGCATCTTTTCAGTCACAACACTAAATAAGTGCATAGTAAATTGGCTAAATTAGTCATAAAACAAATGATTTTCTGCCATTGTTGGAAAAATGATTTTTATTGGAATTATATAATTTTTTGTTTCCCTTTCACGGGGGTGTCATTATAAAAATTTATTTTCATGAAAATTTAAATTGTTTCAGTATACCAAGTACAAAAATCTCGGTTTACTTTACAGTCAATCATTAATAATGGGGTATTCGGTGGTACCAGGGACGTGACCTGAAAACAGACCGCTGGGTAAAGGTTCGAGGGTAACACCTTGCCATTCATTTCTGAATAAAATTAATCAGTAAAATTAAAACGTATCCTTTCGGATCTAATCAAATTTGTTTTGAACTTGATTAATAAAATAGGTGAAATTAGAAAATAATATTTCATATAAAAAATATTATATTTTTGAACATTCAGCAATTCATGTGAAATGATAATATATTGAAAAAATCTAAATGTGCCTATTAATTTAATGTTTTATTTTGATATTTAATTTTTTTTGAAGCTGTAGCCAAATTTATAACACGTGTGTAATTTATAAAAAAGTCTGCTACACTATTTACTGAATATACATTCTATCACTCGATGGGCTTAAACAAAACACTTCGAACAATAAATAACTCTTTTTTGGAAATACATAATACAAATGTTATGATATACATTTGTGCATGTCAGATCATTTTAGCACTCCAGATTTCACTTGAATAATATCACTGTCTTTCAGATCGCGCTCCATTACTACTTTAACTTTAAACTCTCTAATTCACTTCGTTTTATATTGCTCGCTGAACGTTGCCTGAACTCGAACTCCCTGGATGTTCGGCGATGTGTTAATTATAGCTACACCATGCCCTGTATCCACGCTTCCTCCGTCGTCCGCGGAATTGCGAAGGTTTTCAATATATTTCCCTACATGGAATTGTTTTAGAACCTATGAAGGAAGTTTTTATCCTAATAAAACATCGGTGACTAAAGTAGGGAAAAGAAGAAGAGTCGTAGTTACAAAAGAGCAAGGGCAAATACTCTCATAATTTTGGAAAGAATTGAGAGTTTTCGTGGCTCATTGTCTTTACCAAACAGTTTTGGTTCAAATTTAAGTGCCAAGAAGGTTTTCATTAGAAGGAAGGTCACCATTTTTTCGTTTTAAAATGAAGATGCTAATGAACATATATAAAGCGAGTGTTGAAGGCAATGGAAACAAATCAAAAGATCTGACATGATGAGATTAACGCGTGCGGCGACCATGCCAAGCTACGCACGCACATTTCACACACACACAGCTCTGCTCAGTGTTGCCGAAAAAGGCGAATGACCGAGAATAAAGGACGTGTTTTGCGAAAGCTGACAAGCGGAGCCTTTTGATTTCAATGAGGGGTGTCTCCGTCACCGGATTGCGCGAACCTCCGCCACGTGCCTGGATTTGGACCATGCCCTTTTGTGTAACTGTCCGTTGTACTTGTACTACTTCACTTGCTCCCGGCGGCTTTCCCCCAAGTAGTAAAAACTATTTTTCATATGAAGAACACAAGAACATACGAATCTTTCTACAGATGTACTGGATATTTTTTAAATGCTTTAAGAACAAAAGATCGTTCATGATAAGATATAACAAAGTAATTGATTATAAAGATCATTCTTAAAAAAACTAATGATTGTCTGACAATAGACCGCTAATAATTAAGAGTCTTAATTAATATTTGTATTTATTAATTATATATTAATAATTAATATAAAAATTAATAAATTGAGGGTCCTCACTTTACAAAATATCTACAAGCAAAATTGCATAGTTCAACTATAAAAAGATTTTCATAGTGATAACGAGCTGACCCAAAGAGTGTCAAGTAGCAGAAATGTAATACTTGGTAAATTACACATCCCAGTGATACATACCACAACTGCTCAGCGTCACTACACATTCAGAGATGTGAAGTGGTTCAATGAATTGCCTGTTGAAATGAGGACTGAGGAAAATTTTTAGGCATTTAACAAAAAAGTGAAAAAATACCATCAGAAATAATAAAAATTTTACTTTATTATATTATGTACCTATTACATACTTATTATTACTAAATTTTCTTTACATATCTAATGATGAAAATGTATATTTTATCATATAATTCTCTGTAAATGTAAAATGTACCGATACTCCTCTCCTATACACGAGTCTATATCACTCATTTAGAAGAGACAAATCCATAATAAGTAACTATATCTTGTAAAAAAAAATAAAAAATATATATATAAATATAAATATAAATATATTATATATATAATATAATAGATATATAAAGATATATATATATATATATATTATATATAATATATATATATATAATATATTATTATATTTTTTTTAAATATATTTCATAACATATATTAAATAAACTTGATTTGAATCCCTCAAAATGTTCTTGTGTAGTTTTCACACGCAAAAGAATATTATATCATTTAACTATATACTAAAAGGAGAACAATTAGAAACAGCTACATCAATCAGAGATTTAGGGGTGATCAATGATAGAAAATTATTATACGATGAACATATCGATTCTATTATAAGTAAGGCTTATAAGGCTTTAGGTTTCATCATGAGAATGTCTAAAGATTTTAAGTGTGTAAAGACATTGAAAGTACTTTACTGCACTTTTGTCAGAAGCAAACTCGAGTATGCAACGCAAGTATGGAACCCCCAGTATATGATCTATGTAAATCGCTTGGAACAAATTCAAAAAAAATTTATTCGCTTTCTCAACTTCAAATTCAATTGCGTTTCTGACGATTATGACAGTTAATGCAAAAAATATCACATCCTACCTTTATACAGACGTCGGGAAATAGGTGATTTGATGTACCTACTAAAAATTGTATCAGGCAACGTCGACTGTCCTGAACTATTATATAGACTAAAATTCCATGTTCCCTGTAGATCTCGTAGACACAACCCAGTCTTTCACATTGATTTTACCTCATCCAACTATCGTCGGAATTCATATTTCTTAAGGGTATGCGATGCATTCAATAAACTGATAAGATTATTGGATATTGATCTGTTCGAGTGCAGCCACACAAGATTAAGAAAAATTTTGAGTGCTGAATTTTTTTCCACGTAATAATTAAGTTTCTTTTTCTTTTGTTTAAATTTTTTATTCTTTCTTTCTATATAATTAATATGCCTTAGTTTATCATAAATATTTATCATAACTGACATATTTCTGTTTGTTCAAATTTTTTATTCTTTCTTTCTATATAATTAATATGCCTTAGTATATCATAAATATTTATCATTACTGACATATTTCTGTGTGTTTAAACTTTTTATTCTTTCTTTCTATATAATTAATATGCCTTAGTATATCATAAATATTTATCATTACTGACATATTTCTGTTTGTTTAAACTTTTTATTCTTTCTTTCTATATAATTAATATGCCTTAGTATATCATAAATATTTATCATTACTGACATATTTCTGTTTGTTTAAATTTTTTATTCTTTTTTCTTTATAATTAATATGCCTTAGTATATCATAAATATTTATCATTACTGACATATTTCTAAATGTGGAGACCTGTAATTGGCCATCTATATTGTATCAATGTTTTCTATGCTTTTTTTTGTGCTGTTGGTCTTCCATAAACATTAAATAAATAAATAAATAAATAAATAAATAAATAAATAAATAAATAAATAAATAAATAAATAAATAAATAAATAAATAAATAAATAAATATATATCTAACAAAAGGAACTTCTGGACTCCCTCGCGTTTTCTGTAAATGGTCTCCGTGAGAAGACCAAGGCCGACGTTTCGACACGGTATCACGTGCCATTGTCAAGGCTAAAAAGGCCTCAAAAGTTACGGACTAGCCGTACTTGTTCGCGGGTGACATGAAAGTCTCCTTAGCCTTATTGGTGGGAGACTTTCATGTCACCCGCGAACAAGTACGGCTAGTCCGTAACTTTTGAGGCCTTTTTAGCCTTGACAATGGCACGTGATACCGTGTCGAAACGTCGGCCTTGGTCTTCTCACGGAGACCATTTACAGAAAACGCGAGGGAGTCCAGAAGTTCCTTTTGTTACATACAATAACGCTCGCGGAAACCTCAAGCAAAACATATTTTTTTTAAGTTTATTTATCTTCATCTTGATACATGACACAGGAAATGGAGCCGCTTAGAGGTCACTAGAAAGAACCTGTGCCGAGATGAACAGCTGACAATATAGTGAGAACAAAATAATAAGTATATTTTAAAAAATACTTCATAATTATAAGATTAATCAATTAATTGAGGATATAAATATAAAATGTGGATATTAAAAACAGTAGATATTATATAATACAAAAGCAAAAGTGAAAGTAAAATAATATATGTAAAGAATCATATGTATGCATAGTATCAACATGTAAATATTATTGATTACCAAGCAACAGCACAGTTAAAAAGTAAATATATATAAAAAATTAAATGAATATTTGAGTATATAAAATAGTGTTGAAAAAATTCCGTTCAATGAGCAATAAATTATGACCTGTTTTCTGATTTTATGCTTTTTATGATTTTAAGCTTGGGCAATTCTATTGCGAGAAAGAATTTAACGACAGCCTTAATTTACGCAAAACTTTCTTAATCACTTGTTATAAGTTAAAAAATTTTATAACAAAATTTCAGGCAAAAAATATTGATATTTTTTTTTGACTAAAACAGAAATGGCAGAAATTTCTTTCCATTAATGTTGTTTTATTTCGAAATGAATTTTTTTTTATTAAAAATGAAAGGCGTAGGAGTATTTTACTAAGCCATTACTTTTTGGTCATGAAGATGAAGCTATTTATATGGAAAAATAGGTATTCGTTAAGTACTCATTCGGAGTTTCTCGGGCATTTATAGGCAATACGACCTGTAATTGGTTGGCTTAAGTTATCCCTTTTCACAATGTAACGTTCACTGATTTATACACTACACTTAAATACTTTATACATAGAAAATATTACAAATTTGATAAATGTGGTGGCGGCTCATAGGTGTAATCGGTAAAAGTTACGTTGTGTAAAGTGATCACTTCAGCCAGTGAATGCCAGTCATCCGAATATCTAATGAATACCTGCTTTCTTACATAAATTGCCTCGTTTCTGTGAGATATCTATAATATATCTGAATTAATACGATCCCTTTGTGGACAAACATTCAGTAATTGTATTCTTGAACAAATTAAAACATGCTAACAAATATTGTAAATTATTACCGGCGGACCCAAAATATAATAATTTATTAAATAATTACGGGTGAAACATCAACGCGGGTGCGGCCATGACAGGTAATTAATATTTTAAAAAGTCACGCAATATATTTTCAAATTATATGTACATATGATGTTCAATATAGTACTAAACATCACCAGAATTATTAATTAAAATTTATATGGACACTGGTATTAATCATTCTTAGACAAGTAAGCGAAAACATTTACCTAATTTAATGATTATTATTCATTGGATGTTTTTTTATACTTCTCCCTACACAATAACAATATATGAAAATCGGTAACTCATTAACAAGCGATTGTTGATAAAATGACTTAGAGAAACAATTCGATCTCGAAAGTATCTCAGGAACGCGTTTTCTTGCTTCCAAGTGCTAAGAATTTCGTCATCCTGTGCTTCTAGTGGCGGGGTGAAATCTTTTAATTAAAATGTTCTTAAGTTTTCACGTCCGTTTCGATTATCCTGGTGTAAGTTTTCTGGGATATTCTGCCATGTTTCTACAAAATTTTTGGCCGACGTATCGGATCCCATTGCAGGGTCCAACATTGGGGTTGATGTGTTGTTATCAGTGTCTACGATTTTGTGGTTAAGTATTGGGTTACAATCCATGTCGAAAGCAGAGTGTGTATGTATTTATGTATTCTGAGACAATATCATGTGCAACAACTCGTGAAAGATGTGTCGGAAACATATACATTGTCCCGAGTTGCTTCACCTTCTTTGCAGAATCCGCAACGAAATTGGTTTGGAAGCATCCGGTATCAAGAGGTTTTCAGTTTAAGACCATTATCTATATTGATGTTCACTGGGTGCTTATAAATCTCGTGTGCCTTGATAAGACGTGCATGATGACTCTTGAGCTTTTCTAGAAACATCGGCTTGAATACAAAGTGATCCTGTACTCTGTATCCAAAAAGTGCTTGGCCAACGTTGATTTTCCTGGATGGCCAAGTTTGCATGCCCATTTGTGCTCGTCATGCCCATTGGCAATTTCGCTCGCTGTTTATCTCACGTCAGTCTTGGTAGTCTAGTTTATAAACTTGTAAGTCATGTCATACGGCAGGTACACACAAAAACAAATTTCAAAAAAATATATATAATTGCTGATGTTTTGTAATGTTTTGGTTGTAGTTTACTCTGATGATTTCTTAACTGGTCAGTTTTACTAAAAATATAGTGATTTTAATAAATCAAGCGAACATATTAATTGTTCGAAGAATATTTTTTTTCTGTATGAAGGCTTGAACTTTGTGGTGACATTATTATTAAAATAAAACACAAATCACTTTGTTTTCACCATTTTATTAGATTATACAATCTACATGTTCTCGAACAATGTACTCTTCTTCAGGATTATCGGTGTACTAAAAATGAAAAAATTAAACCATGCAAATGTGTTAAGGTGATGGGGAGGGTGAGGAGAGGGGGAGTCGGAAGTGTTAATTATTATGGAATGTCATCTGGAGAGGATGGAATCTTAAGTGGAAAAATATTCAATAGTGGGCTGTGCAAAAATTTTGTCTGTGTATTTATTATATTTGAATTAGTATTAACATTTTTTCTAATTTCAAGTCCACCCCCTCCCTTCCCCTTCACCGTAGCATATTTGCATGGTTTAACTTTTTCAATTTTTAGTACACCAACAATCCTGAAGGAGAGAACATTGTTCTCGAAACATGTAGATTGTATAATCTAATAAAGTGGTAAAAATAAAACGATTTTCATTTTATTTTAAATCAAGCAAATTTGTGTTTGATTTAATTTATAACGAATAATCACAAAGTAACAGATGATTATAATTGTGCAATAATTTTATTTGAATTGTGTAATTTATATTTCTATAGTCTCCACGAGAGTATCCTCTTAATATTACTGTAAAAAACATTATTTATTCTATTATATTTATATACAAACATGTTATATACAAAAAACAATAACATTGATATTAAACATGAAGTACAATATCCAGCAAATGTGTGTCACAGCATGTTTGCACACTTTCAATCTTTTGACAAAATTATCAATGATATTTCTTCATAATTACCACTGTATTTTGCTTATAACGTGTCGATTCTCGTTATAAAGCTGTGTGCAAATTTTGTGACGATTATGTACGCTGAAATGCGTACATAGTTTGCGAAGTATTGCTCGGGGATTTCCCCCATTTTTATGATGAGCTTTAACAACAATGAAACACTGCAATCGTGGTACCATTACTACTCTTAAATAATGTTTCAACAGCTGACGAAAGTCATCTATCAAAAATTTATACGGAAAAAATGGCATTTGATCCAAAATTACACCCGTTTTACTCTCGATACCTAATTTGGACTGAATCATATGGTCACGTACATTTTCGTGGCTGTATGGTTCAAGTTAAAAATTTTGATAAATGAGCAACTTTTTTTGGAAATAGATAACAACATTTCCATACATATATACCTATTAAACTTTCTAGAATGTTTGCGACCGAAAAATATCACTTGAAAAATCGTTTCGTTTTATATCGCTCGCTGAACGCGGTTTTGACTTAGGCTTTTTTAGCACTCAGTTTCGAGCTTTATATAGCTGCCGCTAAAAAATATTAATTATTTGAAGAAGCTCCAGACAAAAATCTGAAAGGTTCTTTTTCTACTTTTTTCTTTATCGTAACACTATAATTAATTATAAAAAGACCCCATGCTTAGATAATTCTCTCAAGATTTGAAACTTCAGTTAAAGCTTTCTAAATCTCTGTGAATTGGAGAAGAAATAATTATAAGATAAAAATATTTAATTAATAAGAATTCAACAAGTTTTCATCTTTAAGAAAAAAGGCTTAAAAGTTAATTTAAAAAAAAAAAATAACGCAGAATACGTGTTACATCCGTATTTTTATTATATTCAAACTAAGCATAACAATGAAACCATGACTAAATTTCTGGTCTCCTGGAAAGGGACTGAAACCATTGACCACAGCATGCTATGCGAGCATCATAACCACTAGACAAACAAGTTACTCTAATCATAAGATGAAAATGATATTCTTAAATTTCCTTTGCACATCTTCTGGAGTTGCGCTTTATTGCAGGAAGCCAGAGAAGGTATGATAGATGCTGCGCTAGGAACCTAGAACTGTTTAGGGCTTTTCTACGAGTATGGGTCTCCAGGTGAAAGATCCTCAGGGTACCAACAGCCAGTCGGACATTAATGGATTAATGTTTTTGCTGCTCCTGGATCGTATGTACCGGCTGTGGTGCGTGCGCTTAAGTATATCTTTCTTTGTTGTCCCCCCTTCTTTATCCCGTAAGGGAGTTCTCTCTCCCAGTCCCCTTATTTGCCCCGATCTGTTTTGCTCCCCACCCGTAAATTATATATTGTCTTTTATTTTTTTTTCTTTCTGTATGTTTTTGTAATATTTTTGTAATCTCTGTTTACTAAAAAAAATTAATAGCCGGGACAATGAGAGAAAATTGTTTTTTACTACAACAGGTTACACGGTTGCATTTAACATTAAAAAATTACTAATTGCAAATTGCCAAGGCGGCAAATCAAAAGGACCGATATAGGAGCATTTGCTTATAAAACGGTTATTGGTAAACGGTGGATTTGCCCTCATTCTTGTAATCCCAAAAACCATTCGTGTTTTAAATATACTTGTACACAAGAGTGGAACAAACTTGTGTACGTGTAGGTACACAAGAATGGAATTGAAGGTATTTAGTCTGGAAGATGTTTCAATAATAATGTCGATGTTGGAATTCTATTTTACCTATAAATGTTCTTATTTAATGCCGACTTAGTCACTGAGAAGTAAAGTATTATATATTCTCATTGGTAAATAATTATAATTATTATTGAGTAGATTTTCAATGGCTGTAATATTAAAGAATCCAATAAAATTATGTGGCTTCCTTTCCTTACCGTCTACCTCGGTTAAAAAAAGGATGAAATAATATCTGCACATAGTGGAGAATCGAAGTGCTCTCTTGAAACGAAAATTCTGCGCTAGAGGGCTCGTGAGAAATGGCAGAGGTCAATGAATATTCTATCGTGCATATATACGGCTTAATATATTTTTTAATGTCCTCCATACGGCGGTAATAGCATTAAGGAGCAATTTCGGTAACGTAATTTTGTGAGAGAAATTACAAACTAGAGAGCGGGCAGGGTGCTCACCCCACACGTAAAATTAATTGGAGTTTCGTACGACTACTAAACTAAGGTTAATTACTAAATTATTAAAATTTGAAATAAATATTAATAATAACAACTTCGTTATATGTCTGTCTTTCCATAACATCTTTTTTATAAATAAATAAATAAATACTTATTCTTTAGTAATCGACATATAAAAAGGCGTCATTTTTGACGGGTGACAACTAGTGTTTTAATAATACGTACAAAATTACTACATTGACACTATAAAATATAATAATAGAATGCTATCATCATATAATTATAACTCACTCGAGAAAGAATTCAATATTTAAACTTTATCGAAGTATGTTGATGCATTTAATATTTTTTACACGAGATTATTAATTCCCGAATCAGCAAGCTTGCTCATCTTTCCGCAGTACGTCTCAGGGTCCCCATGTAAAGGCGTTCAAGAGATATTATCTACTACAAAAATGTAAGAACAAACTTCAACACCCACTCATCATTAACCAGAGAATATAAAATAATAAATAAATATACAAGACAAGACAGACTTACTTTTTTCAAATCTGTATACAGGTCCACCCTAGTATATGAGCGTCAAATCTGGATTCGGAAAGAATGAAAGCAAGAATACAGGCAGCCGAAATGAGTTTTCTGAGGAGGGTAGCGGGAGCCACGCTGGTGTACAGAGAAGTGTCGAAATAATGCACGCAGCATGGAGCCACTACTAAAATTGTATTAAGCATTTTTTTAATAGAGTTGCGAACATGTAATACGCAAATATGTGTCCAATGAATATTCTTACTATTTTCAAACTAAGCTAAAAGCCTGTGCTATGAAAACAGGACTAACTTTCTGGTGACCACCAGATTACTAGGCGAGTGTCATAACCACTACGACACGACTACGGGTTGCCAAGAGGATAATCCTTGGTACTCGTTCCTCTGGCAATCTTAGCACACATATATATATATATATATATATATATGTGTGCTAGGAACGAGTACCAAGGATTATCCTCTTAGCAACCCGAAGTCGTTTCGAAGTGGTTATGACACTCGCCTAGTAATCTGGTGGTCACCAGAAAGTTAGTCCTGTTTTCATAGCACAGGCTTTTAGCTTAGTTTGAAAATAGTAAGAATATTCATTGGACACATATTTGCGTATTACATGTTCGCAACTCTATTAAAAAAATGCTTAATACCATTTTAGTTTTTTCCTGTCAATGCCGAGATTCATTTGGCTACTTCTTTTCAACTAGTGAGAGGAACTCTTCAATAACATCTGCATTATTTGCTAGAAAATCTGAGATTTGATTTGATTCTGTAATATAAATGAGTTATTTTGTTAATAATTGTTGCCAATGTAGGTACATACATCAGTTTAATTTTTTTTAAAACTGTAGGGTTATAAAATATTTTTAGATATTTTCAAAGTACGCTGATTGTAATTGTTTTAAAAACACACAATAATATATTAAAAATGTTTGCCTATTCTTCACCGTTATTTCAATACAAAGGGAAAACACGGAGTTGTGCATTTCCTCGTCAGTTTAAAATATGGCTGCGTTGTCTCAGGCCAGTCATTTATCATCGCGGCCGGGCTTGTAGGCGCGAGGGTAAGGACTCAATCCGGGGGTGTAATATATCATGCAGGACATTCACAATGCGAGGTGGACCGCAAATGTATATTTTGAAGGATTGTGATGTAGTGTATTGTTTCTCTCATGGCACGGGACCAATTTTTGTTCGTTTCAGCGATTTCGTGTTGTGTGCCGTGTTTGTGTTACCGTGTTAACCTTTTATCATCCTCGTTTACACCCGAGACTAAAATATGCTCGGTGAGTAGGTACCGCATTTAAAAATTAAATTATATTTCATTAAATAAATTTAAAATGCTGAAGAGATTTAAACAAAATAATGACCTCGATCAATATATAAAAAGAAACCCGTGTTTCCCTATCCGCCAAGTTTTCTCCACAACCAGCCACAACCACCCAACGATGGTTATGGTGGTGGATAGCCCTCGGTGTCGCATCTAAAATATGCGAGTTTAGTGGGGGTGGCCATACGTGGGTGGGAGTGGGTGACGAAAATGTGCTTTCTAGCACATTGTTTTGTTATGGGAAGGCCGCAAATGCTTCAGATTGTTTCAAAATAGGCTCGCCGACTGTCGGTGAACCGCTCTAGAAAAAACCTGCTCTAGAAAGTTCTGGAAGGAAAAGGTTCTAGAAAATTCCCGAAAATTCTATAAGGTTCTAAACTGAGTGGCGGAATGTGTCGGTGTATCTAGAAGGTTCCTGTACATTCGATAAATTTCTTGTAAGTTCTGGAAGGAGAATGTTCTAGAAGGGTCGCGAAAGTTCTATGACGATCCAAACAGTGTACTAAAAATCTACGCGTGCGAAACCGCGCGGGCACAGCTAGTTATTAATAATTGACTGGCCATATATACATATATTGCGTATTTGTGAGTTGTTAAAATTTTTGAGAACACAATTACTTGATTTTGTTCCCTGAGGGATGTTTCTCAAGTGCATCCTAGTGCACATATTAATAATTCAGAAAAATGTCATATATACATGAAAAGATTATTGCTCCATACTCTAGTAAAAAAATATGGAAAAATATTATAATTAGCGGTGACATCTATATAATATTATCGTAATGACCAATTTAAACCTTAGATGGCGATATGGTAGTTGTATTGAATAAAATAATCAAAGTATATAAATACTTTATACACAAATTTCCAAATTTGATAGATGTGTCGTCGAATATGGGTGGAATTGGTAAGCATTATATTGTATAAAATGAACACTTAAACTTGCCAATGACAGTTCGCAATCCCTGTAAACGCCAAAAAAATTACAATTCCATACATTTTCGCATAAATAGCTTCGTTTCTGTGAGTCATCTATAATTTATCTTAATTAATTTTGATTTTATTCATTTTTCACATTTTGCTTTTAACTTCCTGTAGGTAGACATTAAGTATTGGTTATGATGTCTTTATTAAATTCTTAGGGAGACAACGCGTAGGCACTTCTTTATTCAATAAAGACCACAATAAAACTACAATTCCGAATACGAGTGAAATTTCATTGCAGAGCTTTGTGAAAGACTGGTACGATGGATAAGTGACGCGCCTTACGGAATGAATAGACAGAACGCCCGGCGTGTCCCCTAGGGCTCAAAATATTCAGCTTTGAATTAAAAATGCAGTTGTTGTTCTATTTTTATAAAAAATATATGAGATGAAAAGATAGACGATGTAAAAATTCCTAAAAATAATATCAATAACACTGCAGTGGTTAAATTATTTCGTTGCCAACCCTAGGCAGAGCAATCTCTTAAAAACTTACGTATATGTATACGATTATCTATTGCCCAGTTAATGTTATATTCTGTTAAATTTTCGTTTGGTCTGTTTCTGACAATTATTGGAGCAACAGTTCATTCCATGTCATTGTAAAGTTATCAGCACCGCTGCGTGTTGTCGCTTTCCCGCGATAACATCTTTCATTTCAGTTCTAATGGACGTCAATTTAATATTGGTACGTCAGTAATTCCATTGCGTACCTTTAAACACGAAGATTAATAAAATGTTACATTATTGTCTTAATGACAATTTACTGGTAGAAGATAGCAGTAATTACTTTCGTCTACATCCAAAACGCATCTTGTCGAGTCTTTGGGCCCTTGACCCTTCTAGGACAAGGAGATGAAGACGATGATGATGGTGATGACTTCCAAATAAATGTTTTTACTTCCAATAAGGGTTAATAATGTAACGCTGTTTTTTAATATTCAATTTAAAAATATTAATTAATCGATTAGCGATAAGCTTGATCTTAACTATTTCACTCAAGGTTTAAGCAACCATCAAACTATCCTTGCGAACAGTCTAATACAATTACGAACCTAACTATAATTACTTTCCCTCCTCAAGTTCTCACTATAGTTCAACTCGGCTGTTTTCAAAAAGTGTTCTTAAATATTGCAAAAAATTGACAAGTGAGTCACATTTGAGTGTCTCTTTCATTTTTGATAACAATTTTGAATGTACATATATCGTGTTATAGAAAAACATAATTTTTAGGAATAATGGGTACCATTGAATACCGTGGCCTTCTAATAAGTCATAATTCCTATAGCTTGTTCCTAGATATAACTTTTATGGTAGGCCTTTTGAAGGTTAGTTTGCTGGGAGGGTTTTTTAGACCTTGTGAGAGCGTTTGCCTGGGACAGCTGAAAGTGTTGCATAATACATTGTCTCCTTTGGTTATCTGTTTCAAAGCATTTTCACTATACGTCTAATCCATAGAAGTTGTCACTTGAGGATGATGGCCTCGATGGCTATTATTATGGCTTTTTCAGGCCTTCTGTCATCCTGTCATCTTGTCATTTAATTCTTGGATTTCTTCGTAAAAATCATCTGTGATGCCTTTCAGAGCCTTTATGTATCTTAGGGTATGCTTTAGTTGAGATTTTAGCTGGTAATTAATTTATTTTAAAAAATCCATCGCTTTTCTCACCAGCTCTGGACTTAAGTCAAATTTTGAAACAAAAAGCAAAATTTATTTATGAAAAAAAATACCTTCGTTTTATAAATAAAGATATCTAAATAACTCCAAAGGTGGTCCACTATAGATAGAGAGCTAGCTAGGTACGCAACAAAAAATTGTTCTTAGAAGGAATAATACATTTATTCCTATCTTTTCTGCGACACAGAGCATGAAGACTTTGTGGCAAGCTTAGGGAACCGAACGAGATAATCCCAGTAGTCCGTGAGGGGCAGTTCCCTACTTACAAGTTATGGAAGAAATGTATGTGTAAGTAAGCCGACGTATGATTTTCTTTTGTTTGAAGTATATAAAACAGTTGTTATTTTTATCTTCTAATTTTATTTTTTTTCTTCATAAAATGTAAAATAAACATGATTGCTGCGTGGTACGCCCCCTAATAATTTTGTGGAATAAATTAAAACTATTTTGAATGTGTTTAACATTTATTCACAAAGGAACATTAGTTATTTTCAACATGTTTATTCTTTTATTATACCAGTAAAATTTCTTATGGAATCTGCATTGTAAAGGAATGCATAAATGGCGCGTTATTAATAGCATGATCCAAAATTTAGTTTTCGTCAAATGCATCTGAAAAAAATTTCTTTAGATTTTACTATGCCAGCCTATTCCAAACCGCATTGAAATCAAATTGATTTGGGATTACCGCATTCCGTTTAGTTTTTTTATAATTCCAGGCTTTACGTTACTTTATTAATGTTGGCACCAGGCCTTCATAATATATCAAATGTGATGATTTAGATTCGCTTAATTTAGTTAAGATTATTAAGGAAATTTGTATTCATACTCAATATTTTGGTTTTATTGGGTCATTTGTACACTAACAACAAACAAACTAAACCCTTATTGAAAACTGTTTTTGAATGTCTGAAAGAATCCTGTAAGATTTTTAGGAATACCTTCAATTGTGATTTTTTTAAAACAAATCCGATTATATTTGTAAGGTTGCGAATTTTTTATTGTATATAATATTACATATAACATTAAATTGTACATAATATTGAATATTTAATTGTAAACAGAATAAAATTAAAAATAATATATGTAATTTCTTTTAAATTGTATTTTGAAAACCAAATAAAATATGAGTAAGATTAAAAAAATAATATAACTATTTATGTTTTCAATAAAATAGACTTGAAGTCTGTTATTTAGCAGTTACTACATGACTATAAGTATTTGAAAAGGTTGGAAATAAAAATAAAGTTGATTTTAATGCCGATTTAGTCGTATTTTAATAGCACAAGCGTTTAGCTTAGTTTGAAAATAGTAAGAATTTTGATGTGGCAAGTATTTCGTGTTCCCATCTCTATTTAAAATAAATAGAAAAATTATTATTTCACTAAAAAAAAGATGCCCAAGTGTGTACAGAGATAAAAAAAATGCCCTTGATAACGGTATAAGATTAATAAAGCACTCAATGGAAGTAGAAGATTCCGGGTTTAAGTATTTAATATATATATACCTATAAAACTCAATGTCTGTTTGTCTTTCTGTCTGTTCTCTATATAAATCCACACTTTCTGTTCGATTCTATTCAAAATTTGAATACTTATGCTTTAGGATTCGGCGGGTATCATGAGCGACATTTTCCGCCTATTCTCTTACCCCTTCCTCTCCCCTGAGATATTTTCTATGCAAATCTGTACCGTTTGACCGATCGGAGTCAAAATTTGAAAACTTATTCTTTAGGACTTGGCGGGTATCATAAGCGACATTTCCTCCCTACTCTCATATCCCTTCCCCTCCTGACATATTTTAGATGCAAATCTGTGCCGTTTGACCGATCGGACTCAAAATTTGGAAAATTATTCTTTAGGACTCGGCGGGTAACATAGGCAATATTTCCTCCATATTCTCATACCCCTTCCCCTCCCCCTGACATATTTTCGATGAAAATCTGTACCGTTTGACCGATAGAACTCAAAATTTGGAAACTTATTCTTTAAGACCCGGCGGGTAACACATTCGACATTTCCCACCTATTCATTCAACTCTTTCCTCCGCTGACATACTTTCGATGCAAATCTGTACCATTTCACCGATTGGACTCAATATTTGAAAACATATTATTATGGACTCGGCGGGTAATATATGCGACATTTCCTCCCCATTATTTTACCCCTTCCCTTCCCCCTGACATATTTTCGATGCAAATCTGTACCGTTTGACCGATCGGACTTAAAATTTGTAAACTTATTCTTAAGGACTCGGCGAGTAATATATGCGACATTTCCCCCCTATTCTTTTAACCCTTCCCCTCCGCTTATATATTTTCGATGCAAATCTATACCATTCGAAGCGAATCCTTGTTAACCCTCACAAATTTATTTTAAAATTTATCCTTAATCCGTGCAACGCCGGGTAAGGACAGTTTTTTCGATAAAAGACTCTGTAGATTTTAGAGATTTAATTTAAAATACATATACTTATTGACATCGTCAGTGCCTTTGAGAAAACATTTTTTTTGTCATGTAATTATTTTATTGAATACATAAATATATTTCGGAGGAATATCTAAAATCTGTATTTTTCTCTCAGTGAAAAAATATTTTGAATTCCCATGGTAGACAATGTTAACCCAGTTGACAGAACCGGGGAGGAAATTTTAACCTTTAAATACCGACGTGGGGCCTATGAGGCCGTGGTGGGTTGACAAGTCGTTAGGTCTATCCCTTCCCCGCGCAGGAGAGACCCGTGCACGTCAGTAGCTTCGAGTTTAGTAGTGCCGACGCCGTTAAGGTGTGGTGGTAGTGCCGGCAAATATATTTTTGATAAGTTATGTCAATTTTATGTTACGATGCGGCCTCTCAGGCCTAACGTCGGTACTAACGTGAGTTTTTTGTTTGAGCTACAATCGTAATAAAGTACTTAATTTCAGGAATTCAGCCATTAATTTGATGATTGGATGTACCTGGAATTCGGGGGGTAAACTTGGTATACCTACAGATAAACAACACTGTTCAAAAAAAACACATCGTCATATAAATCTTTTGTACCTTACAGCTTTGCCTTCATGTACCCAATAAAGGCAAAGCTGTCATATTACCTTCCTATATGCGCCATAGTGAAGGTATTGATATAAATCTTTTGGATCTAAATAACGTGCCTTTGATCAGCGTTGTACGTACATTACAAAAGACATAACCCTTATTTCCCATGTACCCAATAAAGGCAAAGCTGTCATATTACCTTCCTATATGCACCATAGTGAAGGTATTGATGTAGATTCTGGGAAGCCGGAAATAATAACATTCTATAATTCCACCAAGTGTGGGTAGAAAAAATAGGAAAGAAGAGTTCGATAGACACTAGCAGCCGTCGATCAAGACGTTGGCCAATGACACTTTTTATAGCATTTTAGACATAAGTTCAGTCAATGCATATATTTTACATGATGTGCATCTAAAGCAAAATACTGATCGTGGTTTGTTTAGAAAACTGAAAATGAAAACTGAAAACTGAAAAACGAAAAATGAAAATCCACATATCAATGTTTCTCTTGTAAAAAACATGTTTGTTTACAGTGCGCTAAACAAATATGCCCAGATTCTGAATAACTTTATGTTTGGACATTTTTTTGTTATATAAGAATACCGGCCTTTTTTATTTTTTTATAATAGATAAAACGTTTAAGTTTAAGGAAACAGTATTTTTTATGGTTCCTAAGAAATGACATGTTTTATGATTTTTAATGCAAGTGCCATTTTTTAGTTGAAAAACGGAAGCAAAGATTATAATTATTATAACTTCAAAGTTTAATAAAGTTGATTTATAAATTATCCTTTATTTCATTAGTAGATCCCAACTTAGCAATATAAACAATAGTGTGATGTATAACGTACGTAGTTTCTATAAAACTCAGTGTTATATACGCGGCCTCTCAAGCCCCACGTCGGTACAAGTGTAACAAAAAACCACCTCGATAGTTAGGTTAACATGCTTTTTGTTGAAATTTCATTTATTTTTTGTTTTATTGTACTGAAAATTCAATGGAATACTCTTATTTAAATCTCATTTCGTTCATTTTCTGGTATAAATTTATTGCAATTCCAATTTTATAACAACGACCTTAGAAATTTGTAGAAGGTATTATTAAACATCTTACAGAAGTGGTACATAGTGTATAATCCCACAGGAAAGTTGGGAGCGAAACGCCAAGTTTTGTCATATTAAAGTTGTTGAAAAGGAAATATTCGGTTTCGCTCTTCGCGGATGGGCTCGTGCCGCTAACTTGGGAAGATTATGGGTTTACGTATTAGGATATTAACTAAAGTAGACTTCACAACTTTCTTCAGTACGCAACCTTCGATAATTTAACCCGTTTCGCAATCCCGGTGAAAACTGCTACTCGAAACATGGATTTAATTGTTGCTAATTTTAAAAAAAACACGTGTTTGACATAATAGCAAATCACGAAATCAACCGTCGGTTTAACGAAAACAATCAAACATAATAATTTCTTTGTCTATCCGTCCGTCCATCTGTCCCCGTAACTTCGCGTAATGTCCGTAATTTTGTTCGAATTCACGGCAAAAAAATAAAATTAGTGGCCGGCGATGGGGCGAACCCCGGGCCAGCAAACCCGAATGCGGTAACGATAGCGATGTTGCCGTCGCTAAGCCAGCATTACCCGTCAAAAATAGAGTACATATAGGACTTAGCAATGACATGAGCCATTACATGTTCCGCCCAATCGCCGGCAGGAAAAAAAAAGTTCAAATATTTTGTTAAAAGTTGTTATTACTATTTCATGGGTGTCGGCTATAAATAAGTAAATACTTATTAGGGACCGGTAATATGAATTTATGTTTTTTTTTTTAAATAAAGACTTATCTCAAGGCGGAGACAGTGAATGGCTTTGTTTTAGCAGTCGTGCCGCTTCGCAACGGTTTATATGACCTGTGCCGTGTAGCACGGTTCTGCTTGTTAGTTGAACAATTTTCAACCTAGAGACGATTGAGCAGGACCGATATGGAAGCTTTTGCTCTTAGAACGGTTCTAGGTAAGCGATGGGTACCATTTACTGTCCCAACTCATTGCCTAGATAAGTTATTGGAGTGGACCTTCTCTTTCTCAGGCTGTATCTCCTTTGGTTCTGGGTATCGCTTTCATCAAGGACGTTTCTCTGTTGGATTTCAGAGCATTGAGTTATCCCGGATATCTTTGGACTTTCTCTGGATGACTGTCAATGAAGCTCCATATACATTTTCTGCTTCACGGTGTGGTCTAGTCTCCGTATTGTGTCCATACCGTCTCAACTGTCGTTTCTCCAGCTTTCTGTGTATATCCGTGACACCCAGACTGCCACGAAAGAGTGAACTTTTAATCCGCTCATTTATTGGTACTCCTACCGATCATCTAAGCATTCGCATTTCTGATGTTGCCTGGAGTAGGAGTTGTACGCACTAAAATACTACGCAATGGCACCAAAAAAGGGTACCCGGACCCTTCATTTATCACAGCCGCCACATGTGTGGTCGGTGCGCGGTCCCGTCGCAACTCTTTACGCGAGCGATTTATCATCGCCTAAAATAAAACGTCCTAAACGTACTGAAATTGAATCCTCCCGCTCGAGGGCCTCGAAGACAGCGGTTTACGCATTCGATAAACAATGCTCGGCTCAGGCGTAAACTTCTTGAAATAAAAATTTGAGCACATTTTCGTGATTAATTTCCGCTCGAACATTCCTAGAGGCGCTCGGGCTGGAGAATACATTTCGCATAAAGGCCCAGATTATAGAGGCCGCCTTATAAATCACATATTACGGCGCGTAAAAAGCGGCGGCCCGGCCTACATAAGGAGGCGGACGAATGAAAAAGAATTTTTATTATGTAGGGAAATTTATTCATCCGTGTTTGACAAAAAAGACCGAGTCAAACTATGGGCGGAACGCTTTGACTAAGGGGATTTATAACCCCCGAGAAGAGAAGAGATTTCTAACACCTCTTCCGGGCGAATGAAACACCACGCAATAATCTATAATCGGATGCGTTCGATTTTAAGGCCGTTAATTTTAATTTTATTTTTTCCGTTTATTTTTATTTATTAGACAGAGAGCGTAAACGTCAAAATTTCAAAGTGTTTGACATACAGGCACATACATACACATGCTACGTAACAGCTGGAAGAGCCAGCATCAAAAAATAAGAATCGTGATTCGCAGATTATTTTAAAGTAACTCTAATTTACTCAGGAGTTAAGGCTATTATTACGGTCGTTGGTCATATTAATGTGTTAAATAAAACTGATATTTAATATGAACTATTTATTTCACTAGGAAGCAAATTGTGACGTTTCACCTCCGCTTTAAACTTCGGCATTCACCTCTACGGTGATAGGACGCTTTTTTAATGACGCCGGATAAGACTTAAGCGATACGTCGACATCTGCTGCTCAGTCAAGTATACCTACGGTTCACATAAAATATCAGTTTTATTTAACACATAAATTCCCCTAACTTTTATCCCTCAACTCTGAAAGATTGACACAAAATATGAAAGCTATTGAAAATCAGCAAATCAACAAGCATAAAAGGGTATTATGATAGTAGGCTTCGTCTAAAACTGCAAATGCTATTTTCACTTCCGAAATTTAAGATCTCGAATATTTTACAGTATTTAACAAAATTTATACAAAATTAGAAAGATAGGTTATATAACAAAATCAATTTTATTGGTTGTCATATAAGTTCAAAATCAAAAACTATCTAACTTACCTGCCCACAAACATATGCTTAGAGAGAATAAAAAGTATTTGTGAGTATGTCTGAATATAAATGGAAAATAGTTTTGTATGAAGGTGAAAGATACGATGTAACTTGACAGTATCCTATTTTAAACACGATTTGACCTTAAATCTCGAAAAGTGCAGATTTTTTTAGTTGTGTCTGAAAATTAAGTCAAAGACAAAGTAAAATGTTTGGAATTTTATGCTGATCTGACAAAGGAAAATACGGTATTCCAGAAATGGTTGGCGGTCAACAGTAAGTTCGAGGGAATAAGAGTTTATTTATATAATTAGTAATATTCCTAACCACAGTGTCACTATTCAAGTAAATTTTATTTGTAAGTGACTTAGTTATAATTATTATTAAATTATTCTTACTCTGCATTTTATTGAGACATAAAATATGAATGCCTATGCTTTAAATGATTTGATAGGTATATTACATTTACTTATTCATTTTTTTATCGTTCATTCATTCATACTTACAAATTTACTTCCAATGATTCAAAAGACATCAAACTAATTACTGTCTGAGGCAAACGAGAATTACTCCAGTGAAATTATGATATATAAATATAAAAGTAAATGTATAATAGTATAATAATAGCAAAATGATTTTGTGGCATTATTCATATAATTAATAAGAATATACTTGTTTCCTCACCAATTTTCTGAAAATACCAATAATACAATGCATACGTTGTATTTTGATGAAAGAACCCCCGAAACAAGCTTTTTTTTCGACAAATTAGTGGTGAAAACTAAGTATATTTTTTACTAATTATAATGATAGCAGTAACATTTTAAACATTCAAACTGGCCAAAGCAGAGTTGTCGAACGAAACTCAAGTCAGCTCTTGTGTATTGCTAGTATACACACTTACTTTATCATCATCCAATCGTAGTTAATTTAACAATATAAGCTTATCTGTAAGCCAGAAGGTACCTAATATTAATCTTACACAAGCTTCTTTGTAGGTACCTCCTGGCTTCATTAACAATCTGTAATTCCCAAATCATGTATTGGATTAGCAGTCAATATCTAAACACCAGCACCTGCCCATGACAGTATATGAACATGTATGCGGTGTATGTTAAACAGTTACACTTGCATTAGGCGACAATCAAGACCATAATTCTAATTACGATTGATTATCGACGAAATTGAATTGTTGAATTATAAAAGTTATAAAAATCGCTGCATAAGCAGAAGCAACATTTTTGTTCATATTTATAGCGGCGAATTGAGGGACAAACGAGAAAGCTGATTATTTTTGTCTTATAAATAAACATAATTAAAATGTGATTATTTTCGGGTAGAAATTTTATGGTTCGCAATAATGTTACGCTATTTTCCACCCCTAACGAGGCGATACAAGATAGCGAGAGAATACTGAGAAAAATGAAAGTCGTAAATTTCTTTCATAGTTCCACCAATTCAATCGGTTTTTCTTGAATATAAAGAACTCCATTATAAAACCTGATCAAATGGGACGAAGGTATTTTTATATGTTTTCAGACTGCATTTCTCTTAGAATAAAATTGATTTATATAACTCTGTTAGGAATGTCGCTGATTAATGTCGTTCAAAAATTAGCCTGTTTATTATTTTTAAAACATGGTTTTAGGAGATGACACAATTTTTGATTTGTTCTTTTTACTATGCCATAGAATTATTTTCCTCAAATTAAAAGATGTCTGCCTCTCCCTCGCTAACTTCATATTACCTAAAATAAATATTCACTTTGTAATATTTAATTTATTTCTGTGCATTTAATCAAAGCGAAATTAATAATTTATGCAAACTTTCACATTATATGTGGTATAACAGGTATATGTACCATTTAATGTGTATGTAAATTAAATTAATTAGTATATCACAGCAAAAGCAGATAAATCGTGGCAAAGTAAACATAATTAATAATTTATTAAAATATGATATTTATAGCGTCAGCTCATAATTTTATTGAAAGTACTTTGATTTAATTAATTATTAAATCACATGGTTTAAATGTATTTTGTAATTTTTTTTAAAGTTTACATATCCTAATTTGATGATAATAAGTATACAGTAATATGTTTAATTCAGTAAGCTTCACCCTTGCTGAGAAAATTATTTTATGTTATTGAAGAAATAATTTATCCATATTAATTTTAAAATTAGTAAATGCACAGAGAGAATTCATATAATTTTTATTCACACAGAAATTTTCTGATTATATTATACTTTTATTGAATTCTTTAAAGCTTCAATAACAAATAGATGATTGGAATGGAAGAACCTTTTGTGTGATTCCGCCTTCCAAATAAATAACAAATGGAACGTTTTGGAATATCACGTGTTCCAATTAACGTTCAATAAATTTCCCATTATCAAAAGTGGTAATAATATATTCACGATAAATGCGGGGCCTAATAGGGGAATTTTCGGCAAATTTAATATAAGAGTGTGCCGTTAGGGGACTTAAAGTTGTTCCAGTTTTTGCGTTCCGTTTCGTTCCGGGACGTGTCCCGGATAGCAGGGAGATAGCAGTGTTGGCTGTGGGGTAATTACTGTCAATCGACTCGTTAAGTTTTTTTCTTTTAATTTGGAAAATATAATCCATTGTGAGGCGACCGTCCTCACTTAAATGAAATCTAAATGGCAATTTTCACATTAAACTTTCTATAATTTAACAATTATTAGCGAATGACGTACAGATAAAAGAGTAACCCTTTCAAAAGTCAGAAAAAATTCAAATCAATATCAAATATAAGTTTTCATGAATATTGCAAATGAATTATTATATTTGCTTTTACGATACTGTGAAAAGTATCCACCACCCAGGACGGACCTATAAGCTAAAGCTCCCATATCGGTCCTGCTCATTTGTCTCCAGCTTGAAATTTTTTAGATAAACAGGCATGACCGTGCTGCCCTGCAGTGGTCATTTATGATGATGATGGCATGGTCAACGAAGCAAACACATTCACAGTCCGCTCATCAATTCTATTATTAGAAACAACATAATGCATAAATAAATATGTACATAACAGAACGTAAAAAAATACTAAGGATTGCATAAAATATATAGAAAAGTTTAAAATAATACATAATGAATAAATATCACATATTTACTACACTTATTGTTCTACACTATAATGTTCTCGCTGGCTTGTTAGAGTTAAATTCCAAATATCAGGATCACAGCAGTGGTCCGGTCCGGCTGACGACTATCCAAGAAAATCCTGTTGTCAAGGTACTGGTGTTATTTTATGTACACGTCTTTTTTTTTAAAAAAACTGCACCAAAAAGGGTTGCACGAGAAATTGAATTCAATTAGAGGCCTTCACAATATTTTGTGAGTAGCTTAAAATTTTTTCAAGAACACAATTACTCGGGTCATCATCGATCTCATCAAACCCAGGAGGGCTCAACATCAATCAAGATATAATACATGTTTCACAGAGATGAAGTTATTTTAAATGGGAAAGTAGGTATTAAAGTCTGGGTGCTTACAGGGCTTACGGCCTGTCATTGGCTGGCTTAAGTGATCACTTTACATGTAACGTTTAACGATCCATATAAAGATTCAAAATACAGTTTCGTCTCTGTGAGACATCTATAAAATATATTGATTGATTAATGATGTTTCTGTGACAAAATCCAGTACTGTTCTGAAAAATTTGAACATACTCAAAATATTCTGAATGAAAATACTGGTAAAAAGGATTTTAATAAAAATTTGAAATAATATTTCTTTTGTATCCTAGTATTAAGCTAGTACTTCAGAAGAATTTCATCACACAGATATAGAATATTGCTAACAAACTCCAATATAGATATCTCAATAGCGACATCTGTGGTCATTTAAGGGAAATGAAAAAGCTTTGGTGCCAGCCACGCTGAGGATTGTTGCTCACATACTCAAACGTAGCGTATAATTAAAATATTAGGTCCTTACATATGAAATTGGCGTTTAGTATGGGAGGAACATAAAGCCGATTTTTTTTTATTAAAATATATTTATTTAATCAAAGTATGTACCATTGCTATCTATGCACTTTTGCCATCTCATAGGTAGTTCATCGATCCCTTTACTAAAAAAACCATTCGGACGGGAATCAATAAAATCTTTGAAGGCGGTTTGGACTGCCCCATCGGAGTTGAATTTTTTCCTTTGCAAGAAGTTATCCAAATTTCGAAAAAAATGGTAATCTGTTGGGGCAAGGTCCGGAGAGTACGGTGGATGTCTTAGACATTCCAATTGAAGCTCCTCTAATTTGGTAGCCGTCTGTTGTGCAGTGTGTGGTCTAGCGTTATCATGAAGCAGCAGTGGTCTAGAGCGATTAACCAGCCTCGGTTGTTTAGCAGCTAGCTTTTCCATCATGGTTTGCAGTTGCTGACAATAGACATCTGCCGTAATCGTCTGGCCAGATTTAAGAAAGCTGTAGTGAACGACACCAGCACTAGTCCACCAAACGCTCACAAGTAACTTTTTTGGAGTCAATTTTCGCTTGGGGCATGGTTTGGCTGGTTCGGCAGGGTTCAGCCATTGCGATGAGCGCTTCCGATTATCGTACAGGATCCACTTTTCATCACAGGTAATGATTCGATTTAAAATCCCTTCACTATTGTGCCGGTTGAGTAATGCAACGCAGCAGTCAACGCGCGTTTGTTGATTTGCTTCACTCAATTCGTGAGGTACCCACCTTTCAAGCTTTTTCACCTTACCAATTTGCTTCAAGTGGATTAAAACAGTTTTATCACTAACACCGCAGCCTGCAGCTAACTCGGATGTGGTTTGCGATGGATCCGCTTCCACAATAGCCTTCAATTCTTCATTATCAACTTTGGTCTCCGGCCGTCCACGGGGCTTGTTCTGCAGGTCGAAATTTCCAGAACGAAAACGTTGGAACCAAAAACGCACTGTGTTTTCTTTTGCGGCACCGTCGCCATACACATCAGTAATCCTTCGAGCCGTTTCTGCAGCACTGGTGCCACGGTGGAACTCGTACTCGTAAATAACGCGATATTTCAAGTTTTTCATTTTGTAAACTGAGTGACGCAAAGAAAAAAACAATTGAGGCAAAAACAAATGAATTATAATTTTCAAAACACAAATACATGAGTAAATAGTTGTATAAATTTGGATTTGGAATTCCTAACCAAAGAGAAGATATTTGAGATCAAATTTGCCAGTACGGCAAAACGCCAATTTCATATGTAAGGACCTAATATTATATAAGTATACAACTTCCAAAAATGAGTAGACATGGTATTATTCTATCATGGGTGGAAACGGTGAACGTTACTTTGTGTAAAGTGATCACTTAAGCCAGCCGTACGGTAGGTCGTAAGCCCTATGGACACCCAAAGATGTCTATACCTACATTCTCATAAAAATACAGTTTCGTCTCTGTGAGACGTCTATAAAATATATTGATTGATTAAAAAATCGTCAACGATCTCCTACTAACATAAAAATCATGTTTTTTTTTCACCATAAAGTCTTTTAATTATTTGGATTTATTATGAGTCGAAAATTTTTAAAACACCGAAATTAAAGGAAGAAATAATAAATCATAGTAATAACTGCAAACAAATTGCTATGACCGTAATAGTGATTCCACAAAACGACTTTAATACTTTTTGTATTGTATATCTTCAGAACGGTTGTCTTTAATAATGCCTAAATAATCCAGAATTGAGTACTTGATTAATATTATACTTAGTGAGAAAACGCAGCCTAATAATACCTAAACAATTGTGGCCAGTCGTCAAACAACAATCTCAAACCATTAACTAATTTTGAATTTATCGGATTGGTAATCTAGATATTCGTGTATCAGCTGCTTAAAAATATTTTGAGTGATACAACAGAAGTAATATTTCATTAATTATATATCACATTTCCAACGCAATAATCAAAATGGAATCGGTAATCTGTAGTACGTATTCGAATATATATTATTTATCAATCGGTTTAAAATAAAATGGTTGAATAATTTCTTCTTCAAACACATAAAATATATTGATTGAATAATGTTTAATATAATATGTATCAGTCTCGTGTGTTATACCTCCCCCGTCTGGAATATGGTTCAAAAAATATTAGTAAATTCAATTAAATCTTCCTGGAGGACACGAGGATTCATACAACTGCCCAGGAACCAAGCAAGATGTGACAAGAGCCGTAAACTAATATTTGAATCACTAAAAAATTATCATATTGACATCTGTATTGGATAATGGGAATGAAAAAACTTTGGCCTACAGGTGGCGGTAGTAAAAATACAACTCATATATGAAACAAGTTGTGCAAGTTAAACATGTATACAACTTCTAAAAATTAGATAGATGTTGTAGTCTATCATGGATTAACGTTAAATTGGGTAAGGTGATCACTTAAGCCAGCCGTATCGTAAGTAATAAGCCCTGCATATTCCCAAAAGGACTTTTATAGCTACTTTCCCATATGAAAAATAGTTTCTTCTCTATGAGACATTATTTATACTGTATCTTTATTGATAAATATTCGTTCGTTTACATCCACACGCGAAATTTAAACATTGCTATACGTTTGATGTAATTGTTTGTAAAATACTGTTTTTTTTCTTATGAGCTACATAAAAGAAAAGATCTACGGTAATACGCCAACAACATTTGAAGAGCTGAAAGTTAAGAGTCATCAATTAACCGAACAAATTACTCTAAGTCTACATAAATACATTGCTGCGTAATGCTGATGTTTATGTTTATTACCACTGCAGTGCACTGGGTTAAATCTTCATAGCAATCGAATATTGTAGATTTCAGCAATTTTCATATGATAAGTTTTATTTAAAATAAATTATGACATTATTTTAGAAGTTAGTAAAAATTCTATTAATGACATTATTATCCTGAGAAAAGGGAGAAATATTTTACTCAAGTTGTTTAGAGTTAAACAAAAAGTTAATTAAAAAAAAATCATTACAATAGTTTGATTTAAAAAGTTGTCCATAAACAACATCGGTATCTACATTGTTATTTACCGGAAACCGGTATACACACCCTGATAGTGAGCAAACGGGTTACACATATCGAATAGTTTTTCTCGGATTTTATTGTCCGCAAAATGGCCCCGCAATACGAGACATTATTGTTTACATGAATTACGTATTCAGTATGGCGCGGACGAAATTTTTAAATATGGAGCGCAGCGATGTTCGCGAATCGGCTCTGGGAAGTCCACCCGTCCCTACTCTGGCGTGAAACTTAACCAATTCCGTTTCCGCTACGGTCGCTGCAAGAGCTATGATATCTGCTCGCCCGCGAGGAAAAACATGCATGAATTTAAAGGATTCTTTTTTCAAAGACAAACTACGAATGAAAAGATTAGGTAAAAAAGCGACGAAAACAGTATTTTTACCAAAATTACCACCAATTATTAATACCTTTATGAAAAACCAAGAAATATTATTAAATTGAAATTCATTAATAATTAATTGAATTTCCATAGCCGGAAAAAAAATTCAGTTTCTGGAGAAGTGTAACGCAATTACTCGCCCGAATCGTCGAATAAGATGGTTCACACCACCTTTGCATATAGCCAGGCTCCTAAATGCTATTTGTCTACTATGTAAAAGAAAGCAAAATCTAATGTAAATACTTTTTTAAATTAACTACTAACATCTGATTGCTTGTTATGAACCATTATATTCGGCTACAGTGGCAGCTTTGCAATTAATGGAACCCGACCACGAACAATGGTCAATGATAAAAATTATATAATTATGCTAATTTAAGTATCCTAATTTTGAATGTCTGTTGGTCCGTAACTTACCAGAATTACAATTTTACCTTATGTATTTAATATTTTAATTATTAAATAGCTCTTCTTTTTTAATATGTATATTTTCTTTCTTTGTATTTAATTATGCTTCACTATAACTAATATGTAACTTGCAAATTATATGGCTTTCCAAGTCTTGCACTTGCAACATAGTTACGCTGGAAGAAACATTATTATTATTATTTTAATTAACACAAGAGTTTAAAAGTAAGAAACAGTACCCATAGCTAACTGCTTGACAGTCAATTGCATTAAAAATTATCTTTTAAATTTATTTTCATGTTAAGTAGGTACTTTATTGTTACTCATTTTCCATATATAACTTTTTAATATTTTGATTGTCTTTACTTAGATTTTAAAATTTAATTTTGTTAGTATACAATTGTATCCTGACGAAAGTTCTGAAACATTTTGATATTTTCAATACAAAAGTGGTGAAAACAAAGCTTATTTCTATTTATTATATAAATATTCTAGGCATGCTTTAAAATGAAATATTCTTAGGTAACCCACCAGAAAAAATCTTCAAATACAGTTAAGAATTGATCAGTTTGCTCATATTTTCACAAAAATATCTACGATTATTGCGATACACTATCTTCGTCAGGGCGGCTGCATACTAATTGTTCAAGAAAATAAAATATTTATGTATAGAAATTAATTATCAGCAAGAGGTGTGGTGTTACTCATGGCGGAAGATGTTGAAACTGGGGAATCCATTAGGAAACGGGTTATTCATCAAATTTAATTGTTTATTTATTCTAATAAGATTTAGATTTATTATATTAGATTTAGAAGATATAGGCCGCGCGCGTCGCGCGTGAGACGCTAGCCTAGTGATCTAGTGTCGGGTTTCGAAGCTCTTCCCGTGAGACCAAGTTAATTATATTTTCGTAGTATTCATTGAGCTTTCGTCGAGTTTAGTATGAACCTGTTATTATATAAATATTGATATGAAATGTATTCTGGATTTGGATGTCTATTTAACGAACGAAAAGACGATAAACGAATTACTCACCACTGAATCTGAAATGACCGTTACCGTTAGACTGTACGCGCTTGTTGAAGAATGTATGATGAGGAACTCTATGTAAGGTAGTTATTTTTTGTGTCTGTCTGATGCCGAAAGTAGAATTTTGATTTCTGAATACATTGTATGCAAACCGTTCTATCGAGAAGTATTTTTTTGTCGCTCTTCTAGGTTAATTTTACACGAATTTTTACGGATAAATTTGTCACCTCTGCTGAAGTTTTGAGGCTCATTTCAGAAACCGTCGACACGTCCGTTCTGACTCAAATAGACCAACAGTAAAATTGTTGAAATGGGCAACATTTTGTGAAAATCCACGAATTTTTTATACCGTATAATTTTAGTGTGGTTTATTTAGCAATTAAATAAATCACACTCAGTTTATGAATTTGTAATGATGCATTATTTTTCCGTGATCTTTTATTTTATTATGTACTAGCTATTCGTACCCGGCGTTGCACGGGTTAAGGATTAACTTGAAAATAAATTAATGGGGGGAAACAAAGGTTTGATTCTAACGGTATGGATTTGCATCGAAAATATAACAGGGGGAGGGAAAAGGGTAAAATAATAGGAGAGAAATGTCGCCTATATTACCCGCTGAGTCCCAAAGAATATGATTACATATTTTGAGTCTGATCGATCTAACGGTAAAGATTTGCATCGAAAATATATCAGGGGGAGGAGAAGGGGTAAAACAATAGGGGGGAAATATCATTTATGTTACAAACCCACCGGGTTCTAAAGCTTAAGTATACAAAATTTGAATCGAATCGGAAAAACGGTGTAGATTTGTATAGGGAACAGACAGACAGACAGACATTGAGTTTTATAGGTATAGAAGTATAATACTATATATTTTTTACGATTTAAACATTTTTACAGTTTCATGATATCAGCTTTGATTATTCCAAGCACTTCGCTCCCTTAAAACTAAAATTGTATTAATACGGTCAGCTTTTGCATTACTGCATATTTTTGCAAATTTTTTATTTAATCTGAAAAACGTGAGTCGCAATATCTGTATTTATTCTACATTAACACTAGAGTATCCACGTATTAAATTTTACCTCAATACTCACGTGGTCTACTATATATAGTAAGTCAAAATCGTATACATTTTTTTCATTGTTTTGGTTATTTTTTTAACAACAAAAATTGTATTCATAAAGCAAACCTTTATTTAAAGATAAAAGCACAATATCGTATTAAATTAAAGAATCAAAGTAAAAAAAATTTTTTTGGAATTATGAGAGATCAAAACTGAAAAACACAAAAATCTTAGAAACGATTTGTTTCAAGATATTGAATACATATTACAGCCTGATGATCCGGACATTCCCATTTCTCAAACGTTTTACACAATTTTTTTGTGGACCGATTACTTTGAAGGGACTACTGTGGTAGTCCTATTGACTTTATCCTGTTGACGTATCTTTCAGAGCCTTGTGCATATAAGGGGGGGATATCTTGGACGGTATACCGTCCCTGAAGTTTCGGGTCGTTTTGCCTTCTCCTTTCTCTGGAAAAGATTTCTCGTATTTGCAGTAAACCTTAAGTAAGAAACTTTATTCTCTACGTACAGAAGATCTTAAGCCTAATTAGTTTCGTTAAATTGAGAGTCTACACCCATATAGAACAATTGTTTATATTAGTGCTGTAAATAGTTTAATCTTTGATTTCTGCGAAAACGTTCTTGACAACAGAGTTTTCCGTACAGCAATTCTCGATGTTATTAGGTATTATTCGTCATATTAGTTCTGAAATATTGTCACGTATTTTGGCTGCGGGAGGAATGAATGAAAATACTGGAAATTAATTAGCGATTTCTTCATTTATTATTAATTAACTATTCAATGTTCAAAATCTTACAAAATTTAACGCAATATATCACTCGTTTAGTATCACTGGGTAACTTAATATTCACTAGAACATCCACAATTCTCGCTCGTATAAATTCCTTCGGTTTATTTCGTCACTTATGTAAGTACTTTGCTGGATTATTCGCTTGATATATATGTCACTTCAATTATCGCACCTGCCAACCCTGGCCTCACGGCTGTCAGCCGACTTTGCAGTGATTTCGCACGATAACGAACTGTTGACTACTCTCCCGTCGCGGCCGGTGGTGTATTTATATCCAAATGCTGATACTTTGGTTCTTTCTGGATTATTTTAGTACTTGGGAGAAGGTCCAGGTCGCTTCTAGGATTTTCTAGTGGTTTCTGGATGTTTTTAGACGTTTTTAGAATTTTTTAGATCTTCCCAGATAGTTAAAGGCCATTCTCAATTTCTCGATAGTGTTGTGACATGTTACATATTACCAGGGGTTTGAACTCATTAAAATAGTTTGACTGTTTTACCCTTAGAGTATATACAATCCAGTTATACCGATTAAAAATCTGCCCTTTTTTTATACTCAAGAGCCGGTTCAGGTGTTTCCTCTTATGATCCCTGAATTCCGGTTATCTCTCCATTAGTCGTGCTTGTGAACTCTGTCCTTCCGGTACGCCTTTCAGAGCAGAATTCTTGTACGTGTAGGTACCAGTATTCTCGACGATGTCGCACCTATCTGACCGCATCTTGAACTTCACAGACCTCTCCTAGTATAACAGAGTATTCTTCACGCGATCATGTAGAGTCTAACCAGCAATAGCACGCGAAGTTCTCGTTTTCGTTGTTCTGACCATTTATGTTGACTGACCCTCGCTTAAACACCACATTAGAAAGTAGGTCGGGCATAGGTCTTATAAATGCGTATCTTGCAATCTGTTCTCATAACTTTATTCCCCCATACGATATGTCTCAAGCAGCCCGCCACAACTGCAGCCTTATCCACCCGAAACCTAACTTGATGAGAGATGAGCATTTCACTGCCAAGATATCCAAATTGGGTTGCATGTTCAATTAGCTATCACGTAATGAGATTCTGCACTCTCATTACGTGATAGCTTTTGTTTTCGTTACAGAATTGATCAAATTTCACTCTTATAATGAATGGAAATAATGGCTGCAATAAATATTTATTATATTAAAAATAATTAACTTTATGTTTTATCTAGATGTCCTTTGAGTCCATTTTACATAAATAATAGATTATCAAATCAAGCCCGCAAGTTCTACGTATACATAAACATAAACTAATGCGTAAACGTCATCATATCACACTCCTACTTTTTCCTAAAATATCTGAGTCATACAACGACACATAATTTTTCTGTACGCCACCCGTTTCATTGAATTTATTTTCCCTCCACGGTTTTGTTTAACGTTAAGGCCAGCGCCACACTAGGCGTATCTTCCGTCGCGTCTTTGATGCCGCGGAACGCAACTACATTTTTTTACATAAAATATGCACTTATCGAACACACTCAGTGGATCGTCGGTCAATCCGCCGGCGGAACGCTTGCCTCGGCATTTGTTCGGTTCTCCGCCCGCGGAACTTACGTCAGCGTAAAATCGGTGACGTCGCGTTTCATGTTTTTAAATGCAACGCGCCACATTCGATGGATTGTCAGCACATATGTTTGCTCTCAGCGCGGTCCGCCGCAGAATATTGGATGTGAAATTCGGTTGCGGATTGGACGCGACGGATGAATCGCGTAGTGTGGCGCCGGCCTTACTTCATTAAATATTTGTCAGTAACACGCTTTCCAAATACCATATTCTAAATCATACCATAATGTAAAGTAACGAGGACCCGACATGAAACAAATGAATCTAAGCCACCTGCACCATTGCCAAAAAATTTAAAATTATAAGTGCCACAGAAGTTTGTAAAACTTTCTATGTCGAGAATTCGAGAATTTATAGAGCGCAGTACGTTGTCGTGAAATAATATCAAATATAGGGAATTTCTAGAATAATATTACCGAGCATTGCTATGAATAACTTTGAAATATATCTATGCATTATACATGAATTTGTGATTATGTATCGAATTTGCGATATTGGACACACGTTGAATCATAATACAGTTGGTGAATTAGGTAGTATAGATTTTTTTATTATAAACTTAAAAACACTTAAATATTGAATTTAAAATTAAAGTAAGTAAACAATATACAATTTAATAGAAAAATATCTTTCAGTAACATATAAGTGATTTCTGAGTAAGAAACATTGACTTAAATTTTATATGACGCGATTACCTCAATATTTGTAGTATATTAGTTTAAATTGGCTGCATGATACAAATTTAAGCACTTTAACACAAAAAAATAGAAATAAAGTCGTGTAAATTAAACGCCTTAAAACACAAACGTCTTTGAATTTTTAGATGAAGACATTTTTATCCGCTACAAATTAATTTTTAAAATATTTGAATTTGAACTATAAATACATTTGAACATTAATATAGTAACTATAATACAGACTATCATATAGATTTAATTATAAATATAGAAATACCACTATTTTAATATATAGATATAAGCGTTTAAATTACTTTGAAGAAAATAAGAATTGTTTATACAAAAAGTGAAGAACAAACTCTGTTTGATCACAGAAGAAAAATAAACATGTCTGATAAAAATGGATGGAAAACATAAAACTTTGTTATCTCTTCCAGAGTTTAATTTAATTTTATATTTTACTTCCCGTGTTTCGAGAGTATCAGAATCTCATCGATAGTTGAATATACTCTAATATATTCTGATACTCTCGAAACTCGAGCAATAAAATATAAAATAAAATTTAACTCAAGTATCTAAGTTAAGGGCTTTTCTTTCATTCTTTTGAATGATCGTCAAAAATCTCTATTATTTTAACGTCAAATCCATCAATATATGATATTTTTTTAAATTTGGCGGCAATTAATATGATGTTTATTGTTTAAGTATTTTGGATGAAGAATTATTTAATATAGAAATCAAAATCAGGAGAGATGTAAAGGAACTGCTTCTTAAAAATATGAAACTTCATTTTCAATATAAGCCTTAATATTGGTAAAACCGTTATTTAAATCGGTTATTTTCGATATAGTTATTTGGTATTTGTATTTGATTGTATCCATGATTGATAACAAACATAATATAATTGTTATCTAGCACCGATGGTTGCCCGTCGAATTGCAATAAATCAAAATAATTAATCAATTAGAAAGAAATACAGAAAAATTTGATTCACGAAAAATTATATGGATAATATCGGGATACGAACCTGGACCACCTCCTTTCCGGGGCCGGTGCTCTGCCATTAAGCTATAGGAGCCTTGTATATTTCCGTGAATATATCGACCTTATGTGTAATTCTCACTTTATTAATTGATTAATTTTTATTTTTGTCCATTTTAGAGCAATCCCTCTTTTTTGATACGGGAATTCAAATAACTTTGCAATACTACCGCTAGATGGACGCCAGAATTAACCGATTTATTCATTTTATTTGGACATATATTTGATACAACAGATATTATATTCAAGAACACATTCATAATTGTGAAGTTGTAATTTTTCAGAATTAAGTTCTGTGAAATTTTTAAAAACCAAATTTATTAATCAATTAGAAAGAAATGCAGAAAAATCTAATTCACAAAAAAATATTTGGTTACTACCGGAATATGAACCTGGACCACCTCCTTTCCGGCCAAATATTTTTTCGTGAATTAGATTTTTCTGTATTTCTTTCTAATTGATTAATTAATTTCGTTTTTAAAAATTTCACAGAACTTTGTTCTGAAAAATTACACCTTCACAAATATGAATGTGTTCTTGAATGCAATAAATCAGTTGCCAATCATGTACATAATTGGATACAAATCTGAAATAACGGTTAGTGTGTCACTGGTTAAAATATCATCACTAAATAGCTTCAACCTTAAATTACGTAAGCGCATTCTATGGTGTTGCATCACTTCGTACTTTTTGTGGCACTGACGTCACAAAAAATAAAAAATTAGGGCTTTAAAATAAGGTGTTACAAAAAAGCGAAAGATATCTTCAATGGACAAAGCGAACACGTATAACAATACATAAAAGTAGAAAAAGTTCAGGTTTCAATAAAAAGAAAACTTGAGCAGATTTCTTGATCAATTTATGAGGGAAAAAAAACAAAATAATTCATTTCGGCTTTTTAGTAGAAAAACTGAGATGGAGGTTCAATTGTAGCACAAAATCATTGTTAAGAGCAGCTGTAAGTTTTCATGCTATTATCTTGGGATTCCCCGACCTCCAGACAAGGTCCAGACTAAACAAGATTAATCTGTTAAATCACTACTTAGGTTTCTATTGTCCTTAATTTTATCAATAAATATGAATAGCAGTAACGTGTTAAAATGCTGTCAGTAAATTTCTTTTAAACACTGTTCACACACACACAAAGCACACACAAGAACACAAAAAGCGTCATTTTCTATTTATATTTATTAATTCACGCACTCATTATAGATTTATTCCATTATACAAGTTATAACTGAAGTTAATGTATATTATAGATATCTCACAGAGATGAAACTGTATTTCTTATGGGAAATTAGGTAAAGAAGTCATTTGGGTGTACATAGGACTTTTGACCTATCTTAGGTCATAAGTCCTATGTACACCCAAATGACTTCTATAACTACTTTCCCATAAGAAAAACAGTTTCATCTCTGTGAGATACCTATAATATACATTAATTGATTAATAATGTCTCTGTGACATAAATCCAGCACTGTTCTGAAAGATTTGAACAAACTCAAAAATATTCTGAATTATAACTGAAGTGTTACTAAAAACTAATGCGTTTAATAATTTGTCATCTTCGTACACAAATTTTGACACTTCGGCCGGTGCCACATTGCGTGAATCTTTCCGGCGTCTTTTCCATCGCGTAAAATTGGCAAAGCAAATGGGTCAACCGATTATCCACGTGGTGTGTTTGATAAACGCATATTGTATGAAAAGAAATGCAGCGGCATGACGCCTGCATATAACTTTTTCAGATTTGGCGAGTTAATAGAAAGAAAATAACAAATATTGGTCAAGAGGTAAAACTTAGCTACGATCAGCTCACTGTAAAAGGTACTGGGCTGCGAGAATGGCAATCAAAAGTACATTATTGAGTCTCTTCTTCCAAACCACACTCACACATCGGGCTGTCAACTATGTTTAGCCTGAGAAAATGGGCAGCCATCAGACAATAACAGATTTCCATTATGAAGATTGGAGAAATATTTCTAACCGAGGTTTTCATAGATACTTTTTAATTCCTTTCCCTTGAAACCACTTGCATCTTTCAAAAGCCGGACTAATAAATATTTTTTAATAATATCCAGATTAGCATGCTTTTTTAATTCTTTTCAGATAATCATTCGTTGGGGAGTAGTGCACCTAATTCATCAACATATTTATTTTACTGAATTCTCTGATGTGCAGGTATACATAGGTACGTGTTTTTTGTTTTTGATAAATTAAAAGCGCGGTATCAAAGGTAAATACTTTTTCATTTTTAATAAACATTTCGTCACTTGCTAAAATACCTTGGCCAGACGTGAAATTTTCTATTTTTAGACATGATGAAGTTTATAGGTTACTGAAGTTTTCATATAAAAGCCGAAATATGAAAAACTCTACTAATTTTTTATCACACTGAATATTCCGAATACTGCGATATTTTACATTTAAAATGAAAAACATAACCTGCACTTTAATTCGAATGGTTCGGGTAATAAATCCTCCATCCATTTTATAATCCGTGTGCTGATTTAAATATTCAGTGAAACGCGAATAAAAAAGCAATTTGATGAAAACACGTCCGCCGCGCACCGCCTCTGATATCTATACCGTAGAAAATAAAATCGCAATTTGAATCCATTCAGAAACGCAGTAAGTGCGATTTATAAAAAGAGTTTGGTAAAATAATTTTTTCGCCTATATATACGCTACTATTATACTATAGTGATCATATATTTGAATTACTAATATTTCTCACAAGAAATAAATGATGGAATCTAAAACTATAAAGACATTTCTGAACATTGTAAAATAAATAAAAAAATGTCCTTTTTAGTAACAGTTCATCTAAGCGAGTTCATAAATGTACATATATACACGTATATTATATATTTTGTATACACGTATTTGCATCTTTAAGTGTTTGATACTCACAAATTAGATCTAGTACTTACGTCGTGACCCCCCCCCCCATTTACCCTTCGTCTTTTCGCGCCTAAACCTAACACGGTCAAAATGTAGTTATGTTTCCCTATATATAGAACTAAATGTAGAACCTTTTTGGAAGCGTGCTATCGCAACAGTGTGTTTATTAAATACTTAAATTGGAAGACCAGTGCTGTGATCATCGAATTCGTCGACCATCGTAGTGAAACAGACCTGAAAGAGGAATATTCTCAGCCATTTCATCTATGTTCCTTTCCACCACCCTAATACAGTCCACAATCGTTTCGTATTCCCCCACACTCCATTTCCCGTTTTATTCTGCCGGAACCCCCGCTCCTTGTTACCATCGATTTTCATCGGGACAACCCATATTATCAGAATAACAATATCATCAAAATTGATGATACTTCTTGTCACGGATTTTGGTAAGGATAAATTATAAGTTTTGATTAGGATAAATTATAGAAGTCTCACAGAGATGACGATGACGTGGAGAAACATATAAATAAAAAAAAAGATGTGTCTGACATCAAGAAATCCTAGACCATTGAAATACACGAAAGATTCCTTGATTTGGAACATTGATAATGTGTGGATGGTCTTACGATAGAATTGGTGAACGTTACATTATGTAGAGTGATCACTTAAACCAACTCATATATCTTGTAAGCCGTGAGCCACTGTACAATAGACTTCCATCCACGTTTCTCATATAAATAGCTTCGTCTTTGTGAGACTTCTAAAATATCTTAAAAATCCTAATTAATAAGTCATCTCTCTGGGAACAAAATTTAGTAACTGTATTCTTAGACATACTTTCATAAAAAGTTTGGCTGAAGCTTTATTTATTCAACAAGTAAGTGGATACAAATTCGGAGCACAGTTTGCACGTTTAAGATGCCCGGTAGATACTCTCCTAATGAATTTATTCGCTGAATTGTATTATAGACACTATCAGCACAGTATACCCAGAACAGTAGTTTATCTCCGGCCTGTCGGCGAGTTATTAGCCTATTCTTGCTTTGACGCTAGGGTTGTCACTTTATTTTTACTCCCTTTCTTATAACTCGTAGCGTCTGAGATTCCGACGCATAAGGTAGACGCGAAACCCGAAAATTTCTGTAATTAGTATACCTAGTTTCTGCACTTAAATTGCAAGAACGCTGATTAACATCAACGTAGACTTTTAAAAACTCACAGTCTTTGTGATAATCAACACACCTTTTTAGTAAAGCACCACAAATATAAAAAAGGCATTTTTTTCAGGAAGCGCATTTTTTTTCTAAATGGCACCGAAGGCACGGCCCTTACTACCGCCGCCTTGTGCCCCCATATTCTATGTCAATGTATGCGTCACAGTGCGTGCGTACACGGCGCCGAGCACGCACGCACACATTCTAATGGGTAGCGACCAGTTTGTATGAAGAAGTATTACTGTTCTTGGTATACTGTGCTATCAGTACTTTCCGATTTCCACTGTAAAACATTCAGAGTGCTATAAAATCCTCAAATATGTGCAATTATTTATATTTTTACAGTCTTGCGACAGTATTTATGAGTAATATTTTTATGAGAAATGTCAAAATATGGATAAAAATAGATAAGTAGTGATTATTGGATTCGACTCTCTGATTTTTCCTGTACTATACATAAGCATGATAATTCCAAATATTTTGTATATTTATTGTATTTTTATTTGTACTGAATAATTTCGCACTATACTATTCTTTGATTTATTCTGTTAACCAACATTTTCTGTCTTCCACTTTATTTTTTCTGTGAATTCATTATTTATTTGTAATGTGTACTTTAAAGGCTTTATGACCGTGTATGTTGTCAAAACAAGATATTGTGTCAGATTTTATAAATACCATCCACAATTGCTGCTAGGATTTCCCGGGACAGTGTGTGACATTTTATTTTAGGGCGGATGTTTTGCGGACATGACGCATTGTCGAACCGATCGATTGAAACGGGCCGGAAAGGGCGGCACGTGAGACCCACACAATTCCCAGTCACGGATCAATTAGGAAAAACATGTAGTGGTATTTTTTTCCAGTGGTGCCTGAAATCTGGGCTGCTGAAACACGCGGTGTTCACGTAACCTTAAGTAATCATTTATTTCTGAATTAATAATATTTCTGGGAATTACTGCGAATATTTTAATTATTTTATGTGAAAATACCATACAGTATTTTCTAAGGAAGTCGAACATAGAATTGTGGCTTACTTCAGTAATAAGTGAATGAATATTTTCTAAACTGACTAACTAACCATCACACCATTTCTTCGCAGGAATAGGCAGAGAGGATAGAACACCATATTATTTTATCTTGGCGCACCTTTTTTCTTCGGCTACATTCATACACGTTCTCATGCATGCACTACGGTTGTTGAAATCTTTTAGAAGGTCATTTTCCAATATTTGTTGTATTCGATGAAGTCTTTCGCGGAAGTTGTCGTTCCTGCTTTCTTACTCCCTTTCTTTTAACTCTTAACGTCTTCTTGTCTGTTTATCGGCTTGTCTGCTTATCTGCCGAAAAAACTTTCGATCGATTTTTAACCCTTTTCCCGTGATTCAATCGAGCTGAAACTTATCAGACTGACTCGTGGCGACGATAAAAATGTTCTAACGAATAAAGTTTAAAAAATTAATAATTATGGATTTTTTGAAATTCAAAATATTTATATATTGTTTAATTTTAGATCCCGACGTGTGGAGTAGGCTGTTTCAATGAGAAAGGGAGTATAATAAAAATTTAGTTTTTATGGATAAGTTTTTTTTATTCTGTCTACCACTTTACAGCTAGCATTAAATTCTCATTTGTCCATTCCTCGCTACATCGATCAAAGATTTTGTACACATGCGCCTTAGCGACCGCATTTTCCCCGCATTCAGTCTACTTTTGTTTCTTTTTTGCCGATTCCAGGCTTAACTTCTACATACCAGAGAGCACCAGAACTCAATTACATACCTCTAATCTTGCTTCATTTAATAGATTATTGGCATTGACATATACTAGCAGACTCTCGTACAGTAAGAATTAAGTACTTCGTCAAATCATTAAAGTACTTCTTCATCCACGCTATATAATCCAGATACAAGGTAATGGAATTTGATTCTGGAACTTCGAAAAAAATAAAGTAAGATTTGTAATCATTACAAATGACAGAAATGGTAACTGGTGATCAACTTTGAAGAGTTGGTGCACTGTGAAACTCGTGTGCTTATCTTCTTCTTTTGTTTTGTTTACAAATAATTCTTCATGAATAGTTATTTTTCTTATATTTTTGTTTAAAATAATTTTAGAAAGAAAAAATCGTGACTACGATTTATTAGAGTAACTTATATTGATTATGAAAAATTCATTTTTTTCAATATAACTACAATAAAATGATAAAAACCTTGTAAAAAAACTTTTTAATTTTTGCAAGGTTTTTATCATTTTATTCGACTTGCATTAAAGCGAATAAATTTGTCATAATCGACATAAGTTACTGTAATGATAGTCCAAATTCATTAATATTGAAAAAAAAATGCAAAATTTGATATTGCATATCTCTTTAACTATTGATATTAGGCCATAGTGGATTGAACATTTTAGACTCATAACATAGTCAGGAATCTACCTGCCAAGTTTCCGCTGCTGGTACACCCTGTATATGTGTTACTTATTTTAATACATACTAGCTGTAACCCGTCAAAAATGACGGAACATTGGTTCGCGTATTTGCTAAGCCCTAGTATATATATATATAATATATTTTTACAACCCTAGCAACATGCGTAGAGCGACCGATTCGGGTTTGCTGGCCCGGGGTTCAAGCCCCATCTCCGACCGTTTAATTTAGTTTTTTTAGCCGTGAATTCAAACGAAATTACGGACGTTACACAAAGTTACGGGGACAGACAAATAGACGGACGGACGGACGCACTGACGGACAGACAAAGAAATTATTATTTTTGATTTGCTACTGATTTTTGACACGCCCGTGTCATTTATATGCATTGTCTAAACTTTTTTAAAACTTACTTTTTTTGTTTATTTTATTTATTTATTTTATTATTATTGCTTTATATTGTTTTTCTTTATATACTTGTCCTTTATTCTTCCTAGTTAAAGTATATTATGCTTTACATGCATAAATTCTCTTTTTTTTGTAAAAGCCCTCAAGGACGTGAAATGAAAATAATAAAAATAAATAATAATAATGAATGTCTCCCAAAAATATTGAAATTTTTTATTTCTTTTAAAAATATCTCGATTTCAACGTAAGGCATTTTATACATTTATGGGTTTATTATAATATCAAATAAAAAAGGCGAATCATAACTTTTAATGACCAACTTCATTTCACAGACTTGGTGAAGTTCCTAACACAATTATTTAAGATTTTATCTACTGCTAGAAAGGGAAACACGCTTCGAAGGTTGCTCAAAAGGGCCAACGTAAATAATTATTGTGATACCTGGGAATGTGATGCGGAATAAAGACCCAAATGGAGGGTAAGATCTTTGAAGCAGAACACCGAGAACAAAAAGCGCAAGGACGTACGAGTGGAAAAGGTGGATAAAAAGAGTTCTGTCTCCTGCAGAGATAGCGTCCTCCCCGCTCCCACTATCCCCCGAGTCTGTGAATCAGGAATTGTGTTGTTCAGTCGTACAATGGCTCACAAGAAACTAAAAAGGTTTATTTAGTTGAACAAAAAACATTACGCAACTAACACATATACAATTAGCAACAGTAATTGACTGGGATTTAAAATTATTAATTAATTAAAAACTTTGTATTGACCACTTGGAGTAACTCTACGTCTCCCGGTTTCAACACCACTGTATCTTCGTCAGGACGACCACATACTCATATTCATATTTAATATTTATATTCATATTTAATATTTATATTCATATTTAATATTTATATTCATATTTTTTATTAATTAAACCTTCATATTTTGGAAAACCTTGCGAACGAAAAAAAAAATTTAGGACTTTCTATTTTACACATAAATAATTTTGATCTGAAATTGAATAATTTAGAATCATTAGAAATTTGTAAAGCATGTAATAGTAAAAAAATATTATTAAATCAATTAAATTTAACTACTAGCCCAATTCTAAAAAAAATTTCAATAATTTTGAGTAATCAAGAACTACTAGCAATAATATTTAAAAATAATTTAGAAAAACAAAAAACAAAAACATTATTCATTTTGATATTTTGATATTTATAAAACACCGCGATGGAAAAGTTTTTCCGAAACATGTAATTAATAAAAAATAGATACAAACAAATAATAATTTAGATGAATATAAAATATTAAAATTGACTTAAAATGATTGGATAAAATAATATTTTTGTAAAATTAATAAAAAATAAATTACAGGAGTTTTACAGAAACGAAGCTAATTTGATAGTATTGATTTTCAGATGTTTTATAGTAGATATGTTTAATTATTCGAAAGAATACATTTACACGTTAAAAAGATTATTGCTAAAAAAATTCCACTTCAATAAAAAATCAAAAAGGTATCATTACAAATTACAAAAGCTATACTAACTTGTTAATGAGAAAAAATTAACAGATGTCTCTAGTAGAGATCATACATGAAAGAATCTTGATTCGAACATAATTATATAGAACTTTCAAAAAATTTGAAAATGTGTGGATGGTTTTACGATGGAATTGGTGAACATTGCATTGTGTAGAGTGCTCAATTATGCCAGCTCATACAGTTTGTAATGTTTTTTTTTGTAAAGTTTGTAAGTTTGTAAACCCTGAGCCTTCGTATAAGAGACTTCCATCCACTTTTCTCATATATAAATTAACTGCGTCCTTGTGAGACATCTATAATTTTAGACTTTAATTAAATACTAAATTAATAAATCATCCCTCTGGGGAAAATTCCAAGAACTGTGTTCATATAAAAATATTGTTTAATATTTTGGTTTTAAACTGTTCATTTTTCACCCTGCTAGATTTATAAATTCATATATTTTTGTTTACGTTTGGGTTTGAATGTTACTCATTAATAATTTACAAAGTAATGATTCTCTTTAAATTGTATTAAGAATGTATGATAACATTGGTAAGTTTCCCACTTCAAATAAAAATAAATAAATTTATATACGTATTATATAGCGTGTATAATACCTACATATGTTAACAGGAGAAAAGTCTTTTTCTGCAAGCTTTAAACTATTTAATTCGATTTGTATTAAAGAAAATGATTTAATAATGTTTGTTATATGTAGCTTTGATGATCGAACAACTTTTGTGGAAGATAAGTTAGAAATATTGAAAAGAAATACAATTTTCGAAGTCGTCGTTTACTCTCCATAACTAGACTAGATCATTAATTTAAGAACATTCATTCATTAATTCAGCTCATAATTTACCTGTTAATAATTATTGTGGACTAGCTCTGTTACATCCCATATAACAGTGCTGTACAAAACATATTAAGTCCTATATAAAAATTCTGAAATAATATATTTGAAAATATAATAAATCATGATGTCTTACACTTAGCAACATTTTCAGAAAATATTGTTACAAAAACCTGAAATTTTTATGTTAAACCATCTAGTTTCGGAAACTATGAAGTAATAAAAAAAAACTGAAAAATTATCATCTCAAAAAAGTACTATAAATTCAAATAAAATGAATAAACTGTTGACAGCCTACAACGATGAAATTGTGTACACGTTTTTTTGCAAAACAATTTTTCGATTCTTTTTCATATTTTTATATGAGTACGATACACAAATATTGTAAAAAATGCCACAGAAAGCCTCAAAAAAATACTTAATGACGGGAATATTTAAAAAAATTCGTGTTCTCCACATTATTGTGTGGAGAAATGCAGACGACTCAAGTTATAAAACCGTGTTTAACTTAGCCGAGACAATATTTTTTGACGTCTTCTGTGCGTCACTTTTGATTGATATATAAGTAAAATGATATTTGGGCAAGAAATTCCTTTATTATTACATTTTTAAAGAAATAAATATGGTATAAATATAAAGATAGGTAAAGGTATAAAAAATGGATTACTGAATTTTTTTTTTGAATGATTCACAAACAATGAAAAGCACAAAATGATATAGGTAATACAATAAGTTAAAATGCTTTTCTTCACTTCACAGCAAATATAGAGATGAAAAGTTAAGGCTAAAACAAGAAAGAATAGAAAAACGTGATTTTATGGAGTGACCTTGAACAGATGAGATTGAACAAAGAGACTAAAGAGCTAATTTAGAAAGTTTGGTAATAGTTCTCTAATATTCACAGAAACTGTCATGAAATATGTCAATGAGGACGTTATGATTATTTTCTATTTTGTTGTATGACTTCAAATTATTGATATAGAGTTAAAATGGGCCATGTTGTTATTGAAAGTTGGAAGAGAAAATGTATTACATGTCCTAAGTCGGCGACTAGGAACATAAAAAGTTATGTTTTCGACACAAAATTCTGAATCAATATTACCATGAATTATGTTATATAGATATATAAGGTCAGCAATTAGTCTTCTAACTTCCAATTTGTCAATAAACATTAAAATATTCTAAGGGTTATTGATGAGATATTAAAGTGCTGCCCAGATTAGAATAAATATTTGCTGTAGAGATTCTGTCATATTTTTGTAAGTTATATAATGCGGCGACCAAATGACACAACCAAATTCTGTAATTAATTTCTCATTTAATAATAAATTTTAGAACGAGAATAAAAGATAACACTGTAAACTGAGTCACTGCTCAGTGGTGGGAAGATGACAAAAAGCTGCGGGTGGATAAGTGGAAACGACCGAAAAGTGTATTTTGAATTTTATCAACCACTGGAATAACAAATCTCTAAGAGTTTAATATAGTGACGTGGTTCTGTGCCTACAACAAACAATTAAGTTTTTTTTTATCACAAGATATGAGAAAACCTGGCGTTGCTTATTGTGCTCGGTATCACTCTAGGGATAAGAACTTCTCTGACGCGCTGGAGTGATCTAGTGAAGGAGGACATATCTTTATCAGAGACATCCAGATAGAAGCAATTCATTAAAATGATTCATTAGAAAGATCTTGATCCTCAACAAAAGGTTGAAAGACGAGAGAGATTTTTGAATACATAAAATAGAACACGTAAGTCTCGCTAAGACGTCTTTAAACTCCTTGAAGTCAGAATTTGAGATAAGCTTTACTATTGTCTCTCTAGGTAGACAGATAAACATTACAATAATTAATCTGATAATGATTTTGAGATATCCTAGAAAATGGGATATTTGAGTTATTAGTGTCTAGGGATGAATGCCAACAATACACGTACCTACTCTGTGCCGTGTGTGCTTGTGAATAGTCGGATTTGAATGGAGGTGAAGACGAAGAACGGAGTGAGGAGTTGAGGAGTACCGGCGGAACATCTTGAAGAACAAAGCCGGCCATACATAGCCTCTCCGCCTGTTCGGAATCATTAAAATTTCGCAAATTTCTCACAATGGGCTGTTATTACGAGGACTTTATGATCCTTCGCTCATGAGATCCGGGCAACACGGAGCGGGTGGGCCACGAAAACCGACGCTTTTTTGGCAGAACTTGGTGGGTAATAAGTTTTATGAGTGTAAGAATACTTGTTAATGTCTGATACGTTGTTGGTAAATGGAGCGAAGTAGGCAATATACTACGTGATTATTATTATGGTAATATTATGGACGGGATCTTCAAATGTACAGGCATAATTTGAAGTACTTACATAATGCCAGATTTAAGCAGTTTATTTAAAAACTCTTTTTGGGATAGTTTATAAATGATTATCGCCAAAACGAAAAGGACACAGGGCTTGATGACCAATTATTGTAGCGGCACATCATAATAATTTTATTACTTGTATTGATGTATTTTGAACTTATTGTCATGCACACTGGACTATGAAAGCTGCAATAATATGCAGTTATTGACACTAATTATTAGTTTCATATATAAAAAAAAACACGTAGAATATTATTGACTAAGAGCCAGCGACCGCCAGATTAAAGTTATAGTATCAGACCTGAAATATTTTCTGTAGATGTACACTATAGCAGGTAAGAAGGTGTGGATATTATGACATATTTACTCATTTTTTGTATCTGTATTATTTGTTATTTGCCAAAGTCCCCCGAACTCAAATGTCATTAATCCAAATCTTCTTACCTATCTAATCATAATCTTCGTACTATAGTGTACATCTACAGAAAATATTTCAGGTTAGACACTATAACTTAAATCTGGCGATCGCTGGCTCCTACTATACTTTTTTATAACATACTGTAATGTATCTAGACGAACGTCTGTAATAAAAGATACAGGAAATACGAGAGAGTGTATTGGGATAAAAAGCACTTAATAAATAATTAAGGCAGCCGACGAAAAATTATTCAGACTTTCAACTGTAACATTGGTTCAACTGTAAAATAACTAAAATAAATGTACTCATGTAAGATTCTTCAGAACAAGAAAATAGTAGAAAACTCTTTTTTAATGTGTATTGTAATTATAATGTCCTTCCACAAAGTTAACGACAAGTGGTGATCGGGAGTTGCCCCGGATCTACCCCAACGCACCGAACCGTTTCGGGCAATCAGGCTCATATGGCCAACGCGCTCCCACTCGCCATTCTGCCCATTGTTGCATCGTTGCAGCACCCTTGAGAAATATTCCTGTTTATAACCGCAATCTGGAAAATTGTTCCGATAAGCAGTAACTTCAAATAGAATATCATTTGCACCCTGTATTGACCTGTTCTATTTTATTGACTCTGGTGTACACATTCATCCACACAACCCCATACGCAACACACTGAATGCACAGTAAAACGAAAGAATTCTTCTGGACGGTGGGAATTCTTCTCTCAGCCGATCAACCCGCCAATGATATAGTATGTATGCTCAAAAATTACGAAAAAATTATTTGAAATATCGAAAAATAGATCAGTTTAGAGTCAAGAACCACACAATTCTATTTCTTCTAAATTTTCTTTATCCCACTGGCAAGCCCCTAAGCAAGGCTTAGTAATATAGAGTTGATAAATTAAAGATAGTGATAGGCAAATTAAAAAAAATTATGGTGATGGAAACGCGGAAAGAGGACATAAAAAATAATTGCGTCCGGTGTGGGTGGTGAATTTTTTCTTAAAAACGCAACACATAAATCAAATAAGTTCATTAAAAAATAATTTATTAATATATCTTCTTACCAGACCAGTTTTTAATGCATCGCTTATTATTTTATTCATTAAATCATGTTACGTAATTAAACAATGTTAAGAACTTATTTTTTTATAAATGTAATATAAATTCACACATTTTCCCATATATTAATCAAATGAAATTCATTTGATATCACTTTTTTATGGTTGAGAAAACAGAAACAATGTAGAAAATATAAAAAAGTGTCACAAATAAACATGCTAAACTAAATATAAAGTGTGTTGATAATATATTTGATTAAAAAATATTTTTTGCTTTATTCTTTGCTTAAGCTATTGTTTAAATTATCAAAGAGTAGAAAACCCAATCATGTACGACCATGCTATTGACAACGTCAAACTTAAAAGCCTGTTAGGGAAATAAACAACTTAGGTATTCTATTCGACGAAAAATTATCCTTCATTCACCACATTCTAAATTTGAAAATTTTTGGATTTTTGTTAAAATATTTTGTACCATTCCTGATATTCAAAAATATAATTCTGAAGCGTTGAAACTTGAAAGAAAAAAATATAAGTGATATTTTGGAATCTTTGTGACATCGGAGACAAAATTATGATATTTTTTGACCCTTTTAACATGTCAAACAATCTAAAATTGTTATTTAAAAAATGCTTCTTGGAACGTAAGCCGCATAACTTCAGAAACCCATAAAAATAGTACGCGGGTTTCATGATCAACGAAATCTCTCATGTGACTGAAAACTGTCCTCGGTATAAGCGAGTAGGTATCGAGAATTCGAATTCACGTTTCAACGACCGTCAACAATGTACTTATATTAAAATTACGCGTTAAGCCGGCAAATAATATATTTTTATCTCACTGTGTCGGGGTAAACTACTGCATTGTGCAAATTCATTTATCTACTGAACCATACATTGCTAGTAATGACGTACACTTTGATTCCTCACATATATAAATTTTATAACATCAATGTCTATTTAACTAACATATAAATTAACATAGAAGTCTCATATAGAAAAAGCTATTTATATGAGAAACGTGTACCAATTCCATCGCGAGAACATCCACAGATTATCAAATCTTCTTTTCTGTGCAACTTCTATAATTTATCTAAATTAAATAATATTCCCGCAGTGGACAAATCCAGTAACTGTGTTCTCAGAAGATACATATAAAAATTTCCGTTTTTATGTTATTTATCACAAAATGGTGTGATACGAATTCATATACAGAGGGGTAAATTAATTGTTACCCATCGAGCGTGCAAGGAAGGATATAAATAAATGAAGCGAGTAAGTACCTACATTCAGATGTTCCGAGGGAAGCGACATCTGCACAAATAAGCAGAGAAGACCTTGTGAATCCGGATATTGCTGCCACACCGGATGTCTCGCAGCGCGCCCGGACATGCGGCACACTTGGGACGCTTCGATAATGCAAATGCTAGACGATTTATTTACTTAGGTATTTATTTTATGCGACAAACGAAATTCAAATGTATTATAATATGTTGCCATCTTGCCAAAAATGCCAGTGAGCTTCAATGCCGCTGTACATAATGGGTATCGTAAAATCGGCTCTCGTTTGAAGATTTGTGATGGTCGACATAGAGATAGATTTAATAAATTTAGAAAATCTTAAAATAATAATATTCAAAAAAGTCAAGTATGGACATCAAAAATATATTTCTTCTGTTTGGAATCGTTTAAAAGTAAAAGCCTGATATATTTCTTCTTAAGATTCTATGTATTACAAGAGGCTAACAAAATGTTGAATATTCAGCTATACAAGTAATATTTCTTAGATCTTTATTATACCATAGATATAATTCTGTGTTAAATTAATATCGTTTGCCAATCCTAATAGACTCGACCTTGTGAGTAGGTGCGAACGAGCCTTTATTATTTATGAATCAGAACAGTAAGTCTCGCGTGTAGCGGGTGCTTAACTATTATTTTAACGAAACGGACCAATCACAGGCGCGCTTTGCCTTCGACGGGTTGAGCCGGAGGCGACCGTCCTGTTGACTGAATCCGGCCAATGGCGAGCGCCGGCGGTGAGGTCATCGCTCATAGGATGAGTCACTGCACTAGCGTGGATTTCGAAGATATGGTGCAATCGAGAGTATAAAAGGAGCGAACACGAGATACTCAGCCCCCTTCAGTTCGAGACCAGACTTGCGAGCGGGAGCGCTGCCCAACAGACTACCGACGGAGCCCTGAGTTCCAGAACATCATTTGCGGACGGAGTTGCTGCCCGGACGTATGGAGGAATCTACCATTCATCAGTACCAGAGAGGATCATACCGCCACTGTGTAACAGCTAAGGAACACATTTATATTATCTATCGATTAATTATTTTCACTATTGAAATGTATTTATTTTGGGAAGATTTAAAATCGGAGCAATAATGTATAATTAATATCACGATTTCTTGTGTGATCTTGGCTCAATTCGTACGGGAATATCTCCCAAACGAATATATTTTGATGCATGGGGATTTTCATACCATTTGTATTAACAATTGATTTTACGGAGCCCTATAAGCAGTGCTTAATAGATTCATAATAATTGTCGACGTGTTATGTATTGCATAACCAGATATCAATCCAAATCGTACGAGAAATTCTTCCGAACGAATATATTTTAAAGTATGGGGATTTTCATACTATTTTTACTAATAATTAAATACATGTAATTCTATAAGAAACGCTTAGTAGCCTAATAATAATTGTGTTGCATAAGTATTGCGCAATCCGGTCTTCAGCTAACTCCTTATGGTTTGAGTACCTCTCGGTATATCCGGCTTAACAAGTAGCTTCAGAACGATGAGTAAAGGACAGAATGGGGAGATCTAACTGAAATTTGAGTTTTCTGGTTTATGAACGTTGAGCTAGGTGAGGTTGTGGATGACGCTCGTGTCATAAGCCTGGAATCCGCGCAAGCCCCTGTGAGGTACTCTTAAAAGCGGGACCTCCCTTGTTGATCGGAGTGGCCACTAGACTCGACCTTCGCGCCTCATCCTGCTCAAAAACAGCGTAAACCAACGTCGTGAATTCTCTGACTTTGGAAGGATTTTCATGCCTGAATGCTGTAAAACCTTGATAGAAAACGTTAACTTCTATTTCGTCCTCTGTAAGAAAGACAGGGCCAGAATAAATATAAAAATCATTCACTCATATGGAATAGCTGGGATATTATAAATATGTTACTAACACTCTAACATTTGTCCAAAGTAAATGTTGCAAGATGCAGAATCGTGGGACGCCGCTCTGAAAAGGCATAATGAGATTGCACAATAATTTGTAACATCGCTGACTATGCCCGCAAAGGAGGCTAATGTCGTCATCAATTCGTACCAAAAGAGTACATGATTCTTCAAACACCGGCCTAAAAGAAAGGCGCCTCAAGACAACACACATCATCAGAAACTCGTACCAAAAGAGTACGGCCTTCTCAATTATAAGCCTAAAAGAGAGGCGTCACAGGATCACATCTCGTAAAGAAGAGATAGAGTCTCGGGATGCAGTAAGTTCCGGAGGAACAAGGGGGGCCGTTTAGTCACTTAGGAAGTCGGCCACCGGGTTTAGGCGGGCGCGGGGCCTCTACCCCTCTCAGCAGAGATGCTGAGGGTTTAAAAAACCAAAATTTAGCATTCAAAGAAACTATTATTTCATATAAACTCACGGGCTGTTGTAGAATCCTTTCGAACAAACCATCCCCGAGACCTTATCTACTTATTTATAAAGAAGTTTTGCTTCAAAAATGTCTTATTTCGTAGATAGAAAATATATGTATTATTTTCCCATGGAATTAATATGAACAGGTTCATGCACGTCTAGAACGAAACCATTCAAGGTAAGAATTTGCTAATACAAAGTGTTTATAATTATTAATTTCAGTGTTATTTAATATGTGTGAATTTTTCCCTTTGCGCCGTTCGAACGATTTTACTGGTTTGTCTCAAATCGAAAATGTTTTATTTCTAATACACGAATTCTTCTGGTGAACGTATTTTATTGTAACATAAATGTATAGATTATTAGGTTCGTTAGATGTTTTTATTACGTAATATTATGCAATTGTTTCCACACTGCTCCTATAAAAGAATTTGAAGTTATTACGATACACAACGGGGTCCTTCATCCATTAGACGAATCATGTGCCAATTCAACGACGTATTACGAATAGTATATATTGTATTTATCGAGATTTAGTCGCATTTATTATTTCTAGTGAGGTTTTTAGTATTGGTTCCAGGCGCCATTATGAGGCGGAAATAGTTCATATTCATAGCCCGACTGCAATAGGTATTTTTGTCGCGTAAGAGGTAGCACTTTTAGGAATATAACTGTGTTTTATGTTTCGTCCCTGACGGACAGGATGGTATAGCTGTGGCTATTTAGGTAATATACTTAGTAAATGCAAAGGGCATTAGGTATTATCGATTTCGTCTGCGAACCCAAGATGTTAGAAATATTTTTAGTTAATATTTTTAGTTAATATTGCATTCAAAAGCGCAATTTTCACAGAATAATTATTTCCAGTTAATAATATATATTTTAGTTAAATGTATAGTTAGCACAGGCAGAGTATTAATATTGTATAGAATACATTATTGTTAATATTTCATAGAAGAATATAATTTTTCTCACGATCATTATGTAGTTACAACGCAATTTGCAGTCGTTATGCAGAGCGTCGCGCGCTCACATATAAGAATAATGAAATATTTGATAATACAATATATTGTATTTTGAACGCGACGGTTTGCTACTTACTAACCTTCATTATTTAGTAGGACCCACATTAGGGTCATCTTACATCGTTAGCCGTGAAAAGAATATGATTTACATTGATTTGCAATGGAATGATTTGTATTATAGATTTGCTTCGCCTTATATATTCAACACACACCCCATGGGATGTCTAACTCTGGTGCCGGACCAGGAGCTATACTAAATTATTATTAAATGTATCAAGGCCCCGATTTGATTAGGATACCCTACTGGCTACTAGGATCCATCACATTGTTAGCCGCGGCCAGGAGTTGGCAAATTAATTGAATATAATAGCTAAAATTAAATATCAACTCGCGACGAGTAAGCATCGACATTTTAAATAAATTATTAATACAAAATTCATCGTTAATACTTTAGGAAGACCCTCTATCTAGCTGGAACATCACAGTGGTGCCGGTGACCAGACAGGAGCGTATTCGTTGGACTCATTTGCATAGTAATAAAATCATTTTGGTTTAGTTAATATTATAAATGAAAGAAAATATTTGATTATAAAAGCGGTTTTATTTAAACAATTGCGGACCACGGTCCGTGACATCAAAGAAAAAAGATTAAGCATTTATGTGAACCACGTACTGAGATTTGTAGACAAACGTGATACTAGGTATTAGAAATTTCTTTAGGTTGTTTGTCATATAGGCAGTTGGCATTTTTATTATTTAATATTTTGTGAACGAAAATTATTGTAGTAATTTTGGTCCTTGTGATATATTAGTTCGATTTTGGAATGCCTGTTTCTTTGTAAAAGTATTGCTCCATTTTATAGAATATGTGATTTATTTCATATCTCATTCATTTTATGTGGTTTGAATTCAAATGATTCACATTTGAAAAATATTTTAATAATTGTTTGAATGCGATCTCACAAGTAAGCCACCGTCACAATCTAAAAAAGACCATCGGGATTTGCGGATCGCAGTATAACAAATATGTAGTTAGGATTCAAACGATTCACGTTTGAAAGGTTTTAATTATTGCATTTGTGTTTGTGTTTCGCAAATATACCACCGAACACGGCCAAAGCCGCCGGGTTTGCGAGCGCTGTGTAATGGGAGAGCACGCGCGACACGGTTCCCCATACAGTACCGTCCCGGGTCATGTTCCGCCCGACTGCGAGCGTTCACGAAATAGACCGGAGACGTTTGAGGGTTTAAGGTTTAACAAGTTCGACCTTCGCGCTCGGGCTAGTACGAAGGGACAGTTGGCTGCTCCACTGAAACGGATTCGCACGGCGCCCGAAATGCAAAAATACACACCTGTATTACGGGCAGATCACCGCGACAGATTTCAGCGCGCGCCACGGAGGGTTTATGATAGCTTAAAATTCGGTTTTAATTTAATTTCTTATATTAATATAAACTAATAATTAACCCACGCTAGATAAAATCTGTTCAGTGGCAAATATTTTCGCTTACGAGTTATGCAATAGTAATTAATAATAATAGCAGAAAATATAAAAGTAAAAATAAATATAAAAAACCGGATAACAATTTAGTAGAAAATATAAACACGAGAATATATGAATCTAAAAGAAAAGAACATTTGATATATATTTTATTTTATAAAAAAAATTATAAATCCGATGTTTTATAATATTTACTTTTCTCTTTCGGTTATGTACTTTTATGATACAAATGCAAAAAATATTTTAATAACTATCCGTCTGGTTTCATAATTAAAAATTAATATAAATTAATTTTAATAAAATTAAGGTTAATGTAAATTAAATAAATCCACACTTGTTATATATTTGTCTTATGGATATTAAAAAGGGTTTCTATATTTGAAAAAAAAAAAAAGATCTTTAAATTCAGCTAAATTTTTACAGATAATAATTACACAAAAAATTAATTGATTATAGTATTCTTACAAATCTACTTATATTATTTGATAACTTTCACGTGCATGTTTCGGAGATACCTTTTTATCGTCAAGGTGTTATATACAAATTGTCCTAAAAAAATAAAAATGTCAATCTACAATGTTGCTGAATTAATTGAAAAAAAATAATAATTTCCTTCATTGATTTATTATGGTCCTTAATTATTTTAATTATCTAAATGTGTTCTTAATTGTTATACACAGTTATATACGGTTCTGGTTATTCAAACTAATTATAATTTCTTTGTTGTATGCAGGATTGATAGACTTGTTCGTAATATAAACACAGACGCGTATTGTTGCACGAAATAATTATTTGAGTTTCTTGTTTTGATCTAAAAATTATTTTGATTTGAATTACAAGAATAAAATTGCTTCCATTTTTATTTACAAGACGGCCTGGCATATGAATTAAAATGGTCATACTACCGCCATCTAGCGGAAATCAGAGAAAGTTTTGAGCCTTCGCTAGTATTAGTCTATAGGAAGCGGTAATAGAGAGCGCAATATATATATACTCTTAGTAACGAATAATTAAAAATTGGACTTGTTTTTTTTTATATATATTCCTTTGTTTCGCTTCATTGCAACGTTAATTGAAATTGTTTTATCTTCATTAATAAATATTATATTACAATATACGTTGATATAGCTTATTTATAGGCAGAGTAGAAATAAACATCTCACTACTTCAAATTTCGTACGTATCTATATAAGGGTTGTTTTAGTTTTAGGCGCAATCTTCTTGGAAATAATACAAAAGTAAATCCGGAATTAACGATATGTGAGTTTCTTCAAGTTTTGAGAAATCGTAACGCTATGATTGATAAAGCATTTATTGTTTTTACTATACATTGGGTGTATGTAGAAATCCTTTTGAATAGTGATAAAATAAAATAAAAAAGAAATTTTTCAGGAGAGCTTTTGAATTCTTCTGGAACATTTTGAAAAAAAAAATTTTTGAAAATAGATTTTTAGTAGATTAAATAGTAGTAGTATAACGAAATCATTAGCTTCATTCACCTTCATGCGTCGTCGTGACCATTACTTTTAGATTAGGGTAGGAAGATTAGTCGTTTGGATCTTGAATAGATTCCAGTCGTATAGCAAACCGAATTATACGTTAGGAATTCTTGATTCAGTTACACACATACATCTTCTGTGGATGTCAGTGTTGGTGATGACTAATACAGCTAGTACAGATATTAGGGTTTACCTCTTCTGATTTGTAACAGTGTACTTCGTTAAACATGTTCGCGTTGTTAAAGGAAAACTTTAAAATTTTATAATGTTATGTTACATATAAGTATGGGGATGATGAATACGGAACATATTAATAAAGTTGTTTTAGGTTTTCAATAAGTTTTGGGAGGAACGATATTACAGTTATACGGAGGATTCGCGCCTGATTATTTGACAAACGCTTAAGAATCTGGGGGAAGACAGGTTAGGAAGGAATAGTTATGGGAAACTTTTCTAGACATCTGGATCCACTTCTTCTACAAACATGCGTCGTCTTTAGATATCACTCTTGAGGGTTGGCAGGAAAGTTATTTGAGACGGATAATAGTTATATATACTTTTACGTTCTACAATTATCGAAGAGGTTGTTCCTACTCTTTTCTTCCTCTTCTTCTTCTTCGTTTCCTTCTTATTCGTATATGCTATCGGTTATATATATTTTTTTTCTTTCCCCCTTTTAGTTATATTGACTTCAACAGAGTCTTCTTCTTCTTCGGTACGAAGGTTTTTTTTATTGATTACGTTCACTCTAGTCTACTTCTTCTTTGAATACATACCGTTTATGCTTTACTTTTCAAACGCCTTCTCTTCTATAAATAGCAATTATTACAATACGTTGCAACTACTTCTTCGTCTTATGGTATGTCTTTCGACTGCTTCTCCACTTTCTTCTTCTTCTTCTTTTTCTATTACTACATTCATTTCGTCTCCTTCCATTTATCTTAAACTTTTCGACTGTTTTTCTACGTCTTTTCTTCGTCTTCTTTTGTTCTTTACTTACTGCTACATTTGCGTCTTCTTCTTATTTTTCTTTCAACTTCTTCTTCTTCGTCGTTATCTACTACTACACTCGGTTGTGACTTTTTTTCTTTATCTTATGCCTTTCGGTGGATTCATTTTCTTCTTCTTCTGTC